>CAAKHD010013797.1:7789-48343 GCA_901007705.1 Fistularia tabacaria | reverse complement strand
TGTGTGTGTGTGTGTGTGTGTGTGTGTGTGTGTGTGTGGTGGGTAAGTCGGAAATACAAAACGCATCTACCCAAGATTTTTACCCAGTAAGAAATTCATTCAGGGCAACAGAACACATGATTTATATACTTTAATTTTTAGACTTCAGGCCTTAATTTATGGCTTTTTAACATCAACTCATGTGAAACAAAGATATCCTGACCTCCTATTTAATTTCCTCTCAGCCTTTGTTGTCTAAACTCAGTGTCTCCTGCCTTAATCCTCTATCTTCAAGCCCTTCTTCCTTTCCTCTGCCTTTCCCTTGCAACAGCCTCTTTGTCTTCCTGTTGTACATACAAGATCTGGTGTTGTCACATTGTATTTATAGCCAGATCGCTCCCGGCAGCCCTGTGCTTGGCTGCCATTGGCCTGCTCTCTTCACTTTCCCGTCAATGGATCAGTCATAGCTGCAACAATCTGAATACACATTCATGCATAGGCAGATCAGGGATGTGCCCTCTCAAATTTGTGGACTGCTCACACATGCATGCACACATGAAGTTCAAAGAATACAAACATTTTAATACATTCATAATTAAACATTGGTTGTTGGTGCAGTGGTTAATGCTGCCGCCTCACAGCAAGAAGGATCCTGGTTTCAATTGCCATGCAGGGCCTTTCTGTGTGGAGTTTGCATGTTCTCCCCATGGCTGCATGGGTTTCCTCTTTCAATCCAAAAAGGTTGATTTGAGGCCCTAAATTGCCCTGATAACCCCGGAGCAATCTGTCAATAAGTCAGTCAAAGAATTCCCACCTTGTCTACTGTTTACATCATGGTTAGAATGGGTCTGGACCCAAAATCAGACACCAGGGACTTGAGAAAAGGTGTATCTTTACTTGGAGGTAGGTGTTTGAGGGCAGATCAGGCCGAGGCTGGGGAGGGTAACTCAGGAACCACAACGATGGGAGGGCAGGATCAGGACCTCAAACCGCAAAATGATTTTCTCAACTGAGATGGCCGGAACCTGCCAGAGCTGATCAACCTCTAAACAGTGACAGTCAATCTTCATAGTCTGAATACTGCTCCAAACGAAAATGGGAAACAGGTGTGCCACCATCAGCCTCTCAGCCACACTTGGCCCCTGCAAAAGTATCACTGTTAGAAGAAGGGAAGTAGTTCAATCAGAATGGAACAGCAAAAAAAAGTAGGAGTATCATAGACTAAAAATGATTGCGGCTTTGGGAGTAGGATAGAAACTAACAAGAGGGTGAATATTAATGGATAAACTAGAACAAATATTGAAATAAGGACAAAAGCAAAGATTTTATACATGCATTTAGATAGATAGATAGGCAGATACATGTATACATATATACATACATATTTGAAGTAGCATACTAGTAATATCTGTGAAGTAATTCAACAAATAGGATCAACTACCTTGTTCCTTTGGCAAATAGTATCTCCAGGGCAACCACTCTTTGGGGGTGGTCAAATTAGCTGACAAGCTGACTCGTGACTGTTCTCTCATATTATATATAGATATACACCTATTTGTACAAATCCATGTGTTTGTTTTAGTTTTTTTCAAGTGCAGGATATATTGAGATCAATCTAGCAATGTCAAATTAAGATTACCAATGCTAAGTGTTATGAGCTGTAATTACAGTAAACTCTTCCTTGTATTTTTTATATTTTTTTTCTTTTTTTACAATATTTAGTTATTTTCTTGTCCCAACTTCAGTCCACTTATTGCTGACCTTTGAGCAGTTTGCTTTAAACTAGTAATTTTCTTGTTGATTTTTGTTTGTATGCTGCGGCTTTTCATGATCATGAAAAGATTTTTCTGTTCTTGGAAAATAGAATTAATGAATATTTGAGCATTAGATATACTTGAAAACAAGGCTTCGTTCATAATTTCAAGTTACTTGTGATATCTGCTTTTCTGCTAAGTGAAGCTAATCACCGTATGTCACATTAAAGTTATGAATGAAGTGAAGAAATAAAAATACTACGAATCTTAAAGTCACCCGGAAATGTAAAAATACTCATATTCTACATATAAATATAATTTGTCAAACAGTTTTAATTCTCTCCATTCTTTTTCTATACTTATTGGCTGCTCCATTCGCGAGTCGCCACAGTGATTCATCTGCCTCCATCTAATCTTATTCTATGCATCCTCTTCTCTCACACCAACTAACTTCATGTCCTCTTTCACTACATCCATAAATCTCCCCCTCAACCTTGTTTTAGGCTTCCTGCCTGGAAACTCCAGCCTCAGCACCCTTTTATAAACGTATTCACTAGCTCTCATCTGCATATGTCCAAACCATCTCACCTCCCTGACTACGTCTCCAAAGAATCTAACATATGCTGTCCCTCTGACGGACCGTTACCTGATCCTATTCATCCTTGTCAGTCCCCAAAAAACTTCCACTTTTTCATCTATGCTTTCACTACTCTTAATTGAATGGCTCATCAACTATATTCCTCCATAATTTCCATCCCCTCACTTTCTAATATGATTTAAGATGGTGAGATGCTTTTTTCTATAGATAGTTTTTGAGCCAGAGTTTAAGTGAACTCTTGCCAAACTATGTTTATCTACAGCAGCCAGGACTTATTTTATTGGTTTACAAAGTAGCTTGCTCGATATGAGTCATAAACTCACAACAATAAGTGGTGCTAACATAGCTGAGTTATGGCAGTTACTGCTCTCCCCATCTCAAAGCCCGGAGCTTATCCTGTCACCCATTTGCGCTACCGAGGGAGCAAACAGTAACTACTGCTTCTGCTATTTAAATGACCCTGGATGCTCACACTAGCATAATCCTCACTCACCTCCATAATATTGTAACCAAATTACAGAGGGCTCACCTTCACATAATTGCTGGTGACTTAAATTAATCCTTTTAAAGACTCTTCTGCCTAAATTTTACCAGTTTGTAAAATGTGCAACCAGCAAAAATTACATTCTACAGGTATATCATGTCCACTGTAATATCAGGCAGGCATACAGAGCAGTTCCCACGCCTCATATAGGTCAGACAGACCACCTCTCACTGCCCCTCATTCTATAGCCCCATCAGATGTAGCTACATTCCCCCACTGTGTCATGTCAACTAACTTTCCAGCATTTCCTGTTCTTGTCCCAACATTCAAAGTTCCTACTCTCAATCCTCAAACTCTAGCCTCTCCTCTTCTGTCTCCACATATGAACACACTTGTCTTCTCTTCTTTTTCAACCCACAGTAGCCCAAATACCACCAATACTGTATAGGTCAGGGGTGCCCACACTTATTCGCCTTGTGGGCTACTTCTCTAATGATCGTGTAAAAATAATCTACCGACACAAAAAATCCTGAATGTATTGTTATTTATATTTCTACTGAGTACAGTTAACACAATATATGTAGAGTACATTTTTGGTCATTACCCTTCTCTGATGACTTACGCTGCATGGAATCCGCCAGAGCTGCATGATTTGGACAGTAGGTGCTGGTAGCCAGTCTCAGCCTTTTGAAATCGGCCAGAGAAAAATGCCTGCCATCTGGACAACTGTGATTTCAGTTCCTTGAGAGAAATACCTGCCGTCTGGACAACTGTGAGTTTAGTTCACCTTTCTCCCTTTTCAGCTTGCTTTATGGAGGGAGATTCATGTTGCAGCTTTTATGAACAGTCCGAAAGTGCCACTCCACATTTCCTTTTTTCAGAAGAGTGAGATCTCAGACTGCCTGCCCTGTATTTCAGTCATCTGGCAAGTGCCATTGGGAGGATGGCTGACAGACTTTGGTTGACATATGATCTGGCAACATTACGTTGCAACTGTTGTGCAAATCAAACATTTGCAATGTGAAAAGTGCAAATTGAGAGTGTGCAAATTGTGTAAACAGTGAAGTGCCGGTAAATCATAAATATATCGATAAAGTACGTCTCAAAAAATTAGAATATCATAAAAAAGTTCAATATTTTTTGTTACTCATTTTAGGATGTGCAAACAAGATGTTATATAGATTCATTACACAGAGTAAAATAATTCAAGCCTTCATTTCTTGAAATTTCGATGATTATGGCTTACAGATGATAAAAGACCAAATTTAGTGTCTCAGAAAATTAGAATATTACAATCAATAAAGAAGATGATACTCTAAATAGAAGTGTGAGGCTTTTGAAAATTTTTTTATTTCAATGGCTCTCAGTACTTGGTTTGGCCTCCTTTTGCATTCATTCCTGCATCAATGCTGAGTGGCATGGAAGCAGTCAGCCTGCAGCACTGCACAGGTGTAACGGAAGCCCAGGTTGCTTTGGTTGCATCCTTCAGGTCATGTGCACTTTTGGGTCTGGTATCTTGTCTTCCTCTTGATAATGCCTCATAGATTGTCCATGGAGTTCCAACAGGCGGGATTGCTGGCCAATCAAGCATAGTAACATCACAGTCATTGAACATGCTGATGGTACTTGTGGCAGCATGGGCAGGTGCCAAGTCCTGCTGGGAAATCAAATCAGAATCTCCATAAAGTTTGTCAGCTGAAAGAATTATGAAGTGCTCTAAAATTTCCTGGTAGATGGCTGCATTGACTATGAACTTCAGAAAACACAGTGGAGCAATCACCATCACATGACATGGCAGCCCAAATCATGACTGAATGTGGAAACTTCTCACTGGATATCAAGCAACGTGGATTCTGTGCCTCTCCACTCTTCCTCCAGACTCTGGGATTTCCAAATGACATGCAAAATTTACTTTCTTCTGAAAAGAGGACTTTTGACCACTGAGCAACAGTCCAGTTCTTTTTCTCCACAGCCCAGGTAAGACACTTCTGATGTTGTCTGGTTCAGGAGTGGCTTGACACAAGAAATGCAACATTTGTAGCCCATGTCTAGGATTTGTCTGTACGTAGTGGCTCTTGATGCGCTGACTCTAGCTTCAGTCTTGAAGTCTCTAGTCTTCAGTCTATTAACAACCAGCTTCTTTAGTGATGAATTTTGTGGCTTATCCTCCTTGTGGAGAGTGTCAATGACTGTCTACTGGACATCTGTCAAGTCGGCAGACTTCCCCATGATTGTGTAGCCTACTGAGAGACCATTCAAAGGCTCAGGAAACCTTTGTCAGTGTTTTGAGTTAATTAGCTTATTGTGGTGTGATGCCATGACTTTCCAATATTGGACTTTTCCCAATATTTTGAATACACTGAATTTTGTGTTTCATCATCTGTAAGACATAATCATCAAAATTTCAAGAAATAAAGGCTTGAAATATTTTACCCTATGTGTAATGAATCTATTGTGAAAGTGACACCCATCTGTAGATGGGTGTGATTTATTATTACATATTAACTTACATTTTTTGTCCAATTCAGCCAGCAACCCTTTATAGCCAGCATTCGGAAGGCTGCATGTATATTTACATCAATAAGTGGTAAAAGCCTGTGGGTCCATGAGAGAAAAAATCCCTGTCATGAATCAGCCCTTTAATGAAGCCGAATGAATTTGACAGAACAAAAAGAGCAGCAAACCACACAGTCCCATACTCATCGAACCACACGCCACAGTTATGTTTGTATAGATTTAACGGTCCTCTTTGATCGCAATCTCAACTATTCAGTCTAAACTGAAGTTTTAAGTCTCATAAGGGCCTTAAAAGTTTTAAGGACTGGCTTAAAAGCTTTGGCAGAAATGTCTGTCTATGATGGTTTCACATTACCGATTGTCCTCACAAAGATAGAGATATGCAATCACACACACTTAGAGCACAAAGCTCCTAACAAAGAGGCTTTCTGTAAAGACCTGCCACGTTCTTGTTGAAGGACTCTACTGTACTCTCGGCATAAATGTGTGTGTGTGTGTGTGCGTGCGTGCGTGCGTGCGTGTGTGCGCGCGCGCGAACATGCAGTTTAGTGGACAGTGTCTGACACTGTGGTATGTGCAAGTTGAGAGGATGTACTGGTTTAAAAACACCGTTAATTGTCCCTCTCTGTGGGCTCCTGAGATGTAAAAAATATAGCTGCTAAATAGTCTTATCTCCTAACTGCCCTTCTCGAGCACCCCTGCTCCCTCTTCTCTCCTAAAACCCCCATTTTAAGCTCTCACATGAAAAAAAGTCCTTGTTTCTTTGAACTGGTAACCAATGAAAAATCTTAGCATTAGCATTGCGCTGAGGTGCTCCTGGCTCTTTCAGATTCCCCTTTTTTGTCTGTTCGGGCTCTTCAGGTCCTGCTCTGGGTTCTTCTATTTGCCCTTGTGCTTGGCTGTTTGGGTGTATTGATGTGTACTTGATACCTATGCGTCTTTAAAGGTGCTGTTTAATAAAGTACTATTTCATCCATTTTTTTACCCCATCTACCCATTTTATCACTCAGCCTACCTAAACTGGTGCACTGGGGCCATTAAGGCATAAAACAAAAAATACGAGGGCAGCGTTGCAGTCATACATGTAGTAAAGTATTCTCTGAGATTGTAAAGGTGCAGAGTTGCGAGAATAAAACTCGCTCATTTCTGACAGTAAAACAAATCTATTGCCACTCTAGATCTTTCTTTTTCTGTAAATCAATTTCTGATACAAGATAGATTTTCCTTGTACAACAGTTCTTTTGAACACAGTTTGAATGACTGATGCATATCTTTCTGTTTTTAATCATGGCATATTTATCTCAGGCTATGGAGAGCAAGTTGTTAGTTGGCGGAAAGAACATTATCGATCACACCAATGAACAACAGAAGATGCTGGAGATGAGGAGGCAGGAAATTACTGAGCAGGTAAAAATGTGCATTTGTGTTAGTAAAAATTCTTTGTTTGACATGTATCAGTTATGTATGGTATTAGTAACCAAATGGGGGTCAAAAGGTCCTTTCTTAGAATTTAAGTTAATATAAAATCATTAGAACAAACCTATTGTACCAATTATAATGGAATCATTGAAACATTTTCAAGGTAGTTGTTTTTCCCTTATTCTGTGGCAAAAATGTGTGTTTTGCAATTGTGAAAAGTGTGTACATGTTCGTTTCCCATCATTTATGCAGAAATCAGGTAATAATTCATCAGAAGTAGCCTAAAATCCTCAAATCACTTTCAAAATATGCACAAAAGTTTACAATCAAAATCACCCCAAAAGTATATGGAAATTGCCATAAAATCAGAAAGAAAGAAATTTAAATGGGGCGGCCCTGTGGTGGCCCAGTGGTGGCCCAGTGGCTTTCTGTGTGGTGCTTGCAAGTTCTCCTCGTGTCTCCGTTGGTTTCCACCAAATACTCAGGTTGCCTCAAAACAGATTCATTGGAAAAAATAGGAAAAATTGCCCAGATGTGTGATGAGAGAGTCTTTAGTTGTCACTTTCTAAATGTGGCCCTGCGATTGACTGGTGACCGGTCCAGGATGTACCCCACCTCTTGTCCAATAACAGCTGGGATAGGCTCCAGAATTCCTCACAGCCCTAAGTGCAGGAAAAGCGATAATGACAGATGGATGATAGTGTTAAATGGGGAAGAGGGTTTCAAAACATGAAAGTCAGTTATTTATTATTGTCCTTTGAAAGGATGCTCAAGTGCACCCTAATATAGTGGGGCAATGATCTTCTGGCACACTTATTTTAAAGGTTGGATAAAGAAAGGTTGAGGACCTTTGCTATGAGGATCCAAACAGTTTTTGTAATTATTGTATTTTAGTTTTAGGCTCTCCTAAAGGAGTTTGCATTTCTGCTTTCAGACACGTCGGGAGAGGGAGATCCAGCAGCAAATGCTGGTCCAGGACGATGAGACTCTGGAGCTGAAGGAAACTTTCACGTCTCTCCAACAAGAAGTTGAGGCCAAGACAAAGAAACTCAAAAAGGTATGACTACAATAACAATAGTGTTGGAAAACTGAATGAAAGAATTGCTTGGTTGTGAGACTTTAAAGTTATTTAAGACCTGCTAACATGCATATATTCATTTCCTTCCCTCCTAATGAAAGCATATCCCTCTTTACTCCTTTTATCTCGTGTTCCTTGACCCTGACCTGGATTCTTATGACCCTTTGGCTGTTAATTAGCATCATGTGGACATTCATGATATGTCTTAGTGCCAAAAGGTTTGTCCCACCTTTCCGACCATCTCCATCTATACCCTTACCTACTGCAGACCTTCTGCTCACCCTTCCAACTGTCTCAGTCAAATGTCTCAGGCTTTCCCTTCTGCTCCCTCTTCCTGGTTTGTTGAACACAACAGCACCAAGACTGAACTCAGATGACAATGTGATAAATGCACCTGCGCTGACCTCTGCCCCCTGAGTGCAGGTAAATCGTTGCATGTGCCACCTGCCCCTCACCCTCTGCGAGGAAAGGAGGACCAAGATTAGAGTGTTTCATACTGTTTCTTCAGGGCTCAGGGGCACAAAACACTGTATCGGCTTGTACAGGGTAAAAAAGATGTGACTGTATGTGTTTTGTTTTGTTTTTGAAAATACACAAGTGTAGGACTTCTGAGATGAAGAATAAGTAGGAATAACTGTATTTCTCAGTGCATCATGCAATTCAAAATTTTATGCCTTTCTTCAAAACTGTAACATGCATTTAAAACATGCATCATTTTAAATATGGCACAAATAAAAATGTTTATACAATAATGAAAGAGAAAAATGAAAAGAGTAAAATATATTTTAAGAAATGTTACTTAAGAAAAATACAGAGAAAAAGTGAGAAATCAACATTGTTTTGAGTGTATCCCTTCCTGATCATATGAATGTATAATCATTACCTCTTATTAGCAATGTTTTTCCATCATAATGAGGATTTTTATGTTCCATCTAAAAGAGGTGCTTTGATTAAATTATCACTTTTGTGGCTTAATTATGTGTTGCTGAAGGTGTTTCTAATACTGTATGTTGGGTATGTCAACCAATACATTAGATATTATTAACATTTAGATTACAGTGTTACTTTGGTGGCTTCATTATGTGTTGCTAAAGGTGTTTCTAATGCTAAATGTTGGGTAAGTCAACCAATACATTAGATATTGTTAACATTTAGATAACAATGTGTCATCACTCAATGGAAGACTGGTGCTAAATTCAGCTTCAGCCTGTCACAGTAAGTCCAGGACTTGGGTGAAGAGTGATCCGTCTGAAAGCTGAGGAATCACAGGATGAACGATCTGGAGAACGGGAGGACTGCCGTTTCACAGTGCTCCCATTGGCTGCCCATTTATTCAGACACCAGTGCCTCCAGCGCTGTTGCTATGGGAAACCAAGCTCCAGCTAGTTGGAGACTAGTTCGTTTGATGATCGCCCAGAAACTTCTCTCATTCTCTCCCGGTTGCTCTTGCCTTTCTGCTCCCAGCTGTACGCCAAGCTCCAATGCATCAAAGTTGAGATTCAGGATGTGAATGACGAGCATGTGAGGAGCCGCCAGGAGCTGGAGCAGACACAAAATGAGCTCACAAGAGAGCTCAAGTTCAAGTATGTGGAACATGGTGGAAAATCATCAAAATCATCAAATGCACCCTTAGAAAACACTCTTTATCACATCAATGCAGTTCACAAAGTATTTTAATTTATATATGTCTGTTATACCGACAAGTGATACAAAGGCCACACTAAAACCATCACACAATATTTCTGAATACAAAATTGTTAGTTGGACAAAACAAAACATGTGTTTTAAAGGCCAACCCTTCCAGTTGACACGACCGTTACTGTTATTTGATATTTAAGCCATTCTTGATATCTGGGTTATGTTTAAATAAAGATATTTGACAATGGAAGAGAGAGTAGTGGAAACTAGACTGAGAGCAGAAGTTAGTATTTATGAGCAGCAGTATGGCTTCATGCATGGAAAGAGTACCGCAGATGCAGTATACGCTTTGAGAATGCTAATAGAGAAGTACAGAGAAGGTCAGAAGGAGCTGCATTGTGCATTTTTAGACCTAGAAAAAGCATACGACAGGGTCCCGAGAGAAGAACTCTGGTATTATATGAGGAAGTCTGGAGTAACAGAGAAGTATGTTAGACTGGTCCAGGACATGTATGCTGGTTGTGAGACAGTGGTGAAGTGTGCTTTAGGTGAAACAAGAGGTTCAAGGTGGAGGTGGGACTTCATCAGGGATCTGCTCTGAGCCCCTTCTTGTTTGCAGTGGTGATGGACAGACTGACAGATGAGGTTAGACAGGAATCTCCATGGACCATGATGTTTGCAGATGATATCGTGATCTGTAGTGAGAGCAGGGAACAGGTTGAGGAAAATCTTGAGAAGTGAAGGTATGCTCTAGAAAGGAGAGGAATGAAGGTTCGTCGCAGCAAGACAGAATGTATGTCTGTGAATGAGAGGAACCCGACTGGAACGGTGAGGCTACAGGGAGTGGAGATCAAGAAGTAGGAGGATTACAGGTACTTAGGGTCAACAGTCCAGAGCAATGGAGTGTGGAAAAGAGGTTAAGAAACGGATTCAAGCAGGTTGGAATGGGTGGAGAAACGTTTCAGGGGTTCTTTGTGATAGAAGAATTTAATCTAGAATGAAAGGAAAGGTTTACAAAACAGTGGTGAGACCAGTGATGCTGTATGGTTTGGAGACAGTGGCACTGAACAAAAGACAGGAGGCAGAGCTGGAGGTAGAAGAAATGAAGATGTTGAGGTTCTCTTTGGGAGTGACGAGGATGGATAGGATCAGAAATGAGTCCATCAGGGGGACAGCTCATGTTAGATGTTTTGGAGAGAAGGTCAGAGAAGCCAGACTGAGATGGTTTGGCCATGTACAGAGGAGGGATAGGGACTATATTGGTAGACGGATGCTGGAATTGGAGGTGCCAGGCAGGAGGTCTAGAGAAGACCGAAGAGAAGATTTATGGACCTAGTGAGAGAAGATATGAAGGTAGTTGGTGTGAGAGAGAAGGATACAGAGAATAGGGTTAAATTGAGGAGGTTGATTCGCTGTGGCAACCCCTGAAAGGGAAAAGCCGAAAGGAAAAGAAGAAGAAGAAGAAGGACAGTACTCACTTTCAAGAAGGATTTTTGCTACACAATTTTCTAGAATGCTTAATAGTGGTAAAGTTTTAGGCAAAGATCAAGTCAGTTTAGATACTTTCTTATATTCATTCTCAAAACATCTATCTAATTTATATATTTAATTTGCGTGTTCTTGATCAAGGGTTAACTTACGTCTGCTCGGTTTTAAAAAGATTGTGTATTTGAATTCGGTTATTCCAACATATATAGATTCCAAGTCACATTTCCTCAAATGGCAATGTATAACAAACTAAATGCACAGAATTTACTTAATGTTTTTTGTGTTCTTACAAAGGCAGTAACTTCAATGTACAGTGTACAGTGGTCCCTTAAGATACGCTTTTAATTTGTTCCAGAAGTGGGTATCTAAAATTATTTTTCCCCATTCAATATAACAGAAAACAAGATTAGTTTGCTCCAAATCACCCCCCCAAACTCACAAACTAAGGATATTTATATTGAAAAACCCTGAAAAAGAAGGACATTAATAGTGTAAGGGAAATCTAAAAGAAATTTCATGGTTATTGTAAACTTGGAGTGGTGTACTATGAATCCTTACCTCAGACACAGACAGCTACAGATGGCAGCGAGTCATTATGAGGCTGCGAGAACAGCTACGAACATAGACACTGAGCGAAAAATGCACACTTACAATGAACTTAACATTAAAATAAACTTATGATGATTATTAAATTAAAATTAACTTAACATTACAATAAACTTATGATAATTATTAAATTAAAATTAACTTAATTAACTAAAATGTTACTTTAGAATTTTAGTTTTCTTCACTAGTTTTTCTTTTTTTTGGATGGATTTTCCTCTGAATCACTGCTGCTAGATAACACTCTTTTCTGAAATAACTGATCTGCTTTTGCCTATTTTTTGAAATGTTTTGGAAATGACTTAAGCGTATGTCATTGAATTTGGTCGATATATGGCGAGGATGCACTTTCTGGGTGTTTTCACTCAATGTAATCAGTCAATTTCTGATTAAAGCCCAACATTTTTTTTTTTTTTTTTTCGGCTGTTGTCGTAACCTCCTCAACCTTTTCTTCCACCTCGCCGCTGAAGTGCTTGTCTAGCTCACTGTGAGCTAGAGCCTGTACTCTCAAGTCATCCCTTGTGAGCTCCTCCTGATGCTCCGCAACGAGTTAATCTATATTGCTCTCATCAACCTCTAACCCCATGGACTTTCCAAGGGACACAATCTCGTACATGACAGGCGTTTTGAATCCTTCGAAGTCTTGTTTAGACACACATTCAGGCCACAATATCTGCCATGCTGAACTAAGAGTCCTTCGCGTCACTCCCTGCCAAGCCTGGTCTATAATTTTTTTAGCGTTCACGATGTCAAAGTGATCTTTCCAATATTCACTTAGGGTTAGGTAGTGCTTTCGGTCACATCAAAGCAGCGACTGAACATATGCTTCGGCTACAGTTTTTTGAAGTTGGAAATCACCTGCTGGTCCATAGGTTGGAGGATGACAGTTGTGTTGGGAGGAATGTAGAGAACCTTGATGAACTTAAATTAATCTTCTAACGCCTCCTCTACAGTTGGTGGATGGGTAGGAGCATGTCAAGGACAAGAAAGCTTTTCATTGGCAGCTTGTGATCCTGCGAAAAAGTCTTGACTGCAGGCCCAAATGCACAATATACCCAGTCGACGAAAAACTGCCTCGTAACCCATGCCTTTGGGTTAGCCTTCACTTTCATTTTTCTTTGCACACATGGTGCGTCTTGAAAGCACGTGGATTCTCTGCACGATAAACCAACAGAGGCTTGATTGTTCAGCAGCACTAGTATACGAACTAGCCGTCTCACCATGCCTCACTACTGAATGAATTCCCCTATGTTTTCTGAAGTTTTCAAACCAAACATGTCTGACTTTAAATTCGGCCAGAGCTGGTTCGGAAGAGCCTTCTCCCCCCTATGCCGACTCACATTTTAAATCACGATGTATAGAGCATGCTTTCTCCTTATGATTGTTTGCAACATAATAATAATGCCCTTGGAAGGCTTCATAACCTATATTAATTCCTTTTGCTTTAGGATGGTACACGATGGATGGATCGCGATTATATTCACGTTCAATATCGGTCACACGTACACAACTATTATTTTGTGATTAATTTCCATAGAAAGCATCTTCTTTCTGGGTTCACCACTTGCCTTACCACTTGTATTCTTAGGGCCCATGATGATTGTTAAAAAAATACACAAAATAAGCACATGGATATAAAATAATGACACACAAGAGATAGGAACACAATACAAGATATGCGTACTGTACGAACTACCCAGAAAAAGTGGGCTAGGGATGTTGGAAGCTGCGAGGTGTTCTTCAAGTGAGAGCATTAAATAGGGGAGTCGTGGGAGTTTGCTTGGCGCGAACTGCGCAAATTTTTTTATTTTGATATTTTCGCCCATGTATTCACATTAAGCATGTTTTTTGTATTTCAAAGATAAAACTTGCTCAAATCGCACTTCATATCTTAAAAAAAATGTATATAAAGTGATTGGTATCTTAAGGGGCTACTGTTTATGCATTTTATATGTTTGCTCAATGAAGTGGCAGTGTGTGTAAACCAACACAACTTATCTTCATTTATTAGACACATTTTAGATAAAAAATATTGATTAACACAGTTTAAACTGGGTCCTACAGCTCAATGCATTGTGCAGTGCCTCCGCTATTGCTTTTAACAGTGCTGATAGTGTCATCATGGTTCAGAGATCATGTAGCTATTCAATAAAGATGGAATTTCCGATGTGAATATAAATGACTCCTCATAAGAGTCTGTTGAGATGTACAGCAGTCTTTGAGGATCCTACTTGAAGTCTCTGAAATTAATAAATAGTGTTCCTTTTTAATTACTTGCAGTCAAGTACAGCATTAAATCCTACATATTCAGAGACCAGTTTGTCTGTTAAGACCTTATGGTGGGGAGGACAACATCAGAAACTGAGATGCTTAATCCTCCGCTGAATGACGCAATGACGAAGTTCGTATTTTCCTTCTAAACATTGCAGAATCATAAAATTAATCAGTCAGTATAGTGTCAAGAATTTGACACGTGTGTATAAAAGTATACTCATTCCAGTGTGCTTTGGTTCTCCAGGTATCTGATCATAGAAAACTTCATCCCTCCAGAGGAGAAGAATAAAATCATGAATAGACTGACTTTTGACCCCGAGGAGGATCAGTGGAAGTTCCAGCCTCTTGTACTTACTGAGAGGTCAGTGCGGATCTCATATATTAGGACGGCATCAACAATTAGCTGCAGTGCTTTATTCAGGATATAATAAAAGGCTTAAAATGTGATTTCTGAGCTTTTTACATCAGCAGAACTTTTGTTTTGTTACCTGTTACCCTCCAGAGGTGATATATTTTGTTCAGAAACCTTAAAATGGAAAATTACCTGTCTATACTGTCCCTCAAGCGTCATCTCTGATTTCTAAAAGAATTAAATAAATGTGTTTCTCTTTGATCTCCTTCCTCATCCACTGTTCAGCAAACCCTCACAAATGAAGAAAAGGCCTGCATCTGCTGTCGGATATAAACGACCCATCAGCAATTACGCCAGGGTTGCCATAGAGATGGGGCCTCACTCCAGATACAGGGTACCGATGTGCCTTTTTAATTTACATGGAATCCGTTTATGGACAGAACATAAAAGTCCAGTATTGTGACATAAAACACATGACCAGTAATTTGTTATGGGGAGATTCCAAAAAAACAACCCACAAAAGCTGAAGTGGAATAAACACTTCGCTGAAAAGCTGCCATTTGAAAGTAAAAAAGCTAAACCTAAAGACCTGAAAAAGCCTGATCTCTCTAAGACTAGAATTAGTTAGCTGCTCAAACACAAAGCTCAATAATGCACAGTAGTCATACAACATGCATTATTTATAACTTTGGGCATCAAGCAAAAATATGCACAGCCTGAGCTGCACATCTTCAATGAAGAATCTAAAATTAATTATCTTCAAAATGCAGTCTTAATTGACTGAGCCTGTATTTGTTTGTGTTTTCAGGCTGAGAACATTATGTTTCTGGAGCTTGACATGACTCCCCCAAACAACACCACACTGGATGGAGTGGCAGAGCCCACCCGAAATCCCCTGCTTGATAAATCTCCATCCAAGGAACGAGGGGTCCACAAGTCTCAATCATGGTGAGCCTTTTTTGGATGCAAACTTGTTTTGAATTATTCATCAACTATACTTTCATTTTAATGATTGCATTTCATTGTTGAATTTGAAACTCCTTGGCATATTGGGATTTTTTTATGAGACCTTTTTTCTTCCGGATTCTGTCCGAGCACCCATAAAAAGTCAGTGGTCTTCTCCAAACATTTTACTTTTTCTAAATCTGATAAACATAAAAATGGTTCGTAATAATCTGTAAGTGGGATCATTCTGGGTTAGCACACCCTTTCATGACAGTTGCAATCCAATGATTTATCAGTAATTTCAGTCATGCGGGAAGGTCTCATTGATGTGTGCGTCCATTTACATTGACAAAGAAATTCTTCTATGATTTTAACTGTACTCGTCTCTCCCTGACAGGTGTCAGACTTCAAAGTCAATCACTTCATCTTCATCTAATATTTCTCTGGTGGCCTGCCACACCGCCACACCTGCAGCGGCTCAGTGAAGCCTGAAGCTTTATCATAATAATTAGTTATTTATTTCAATTTTAGGTCTGTTTTGCTCTCAGTGCTATGAGGCACAAAAGCACACAGCAATCGATCTGGAAAAAAAGAGGGACAGTGACCTTGTGATCGGAAACAAAGGATCTTGTACAAGCCTCATAAGCTGCAAATGAACATACCAACAGGATATCCTGTTCCCTGCATGTAAAAGACCCTCAAATCATAGTTTCGTGTGTGTATGTGCGCGTGTGCGTGTTTGCGTGCGTGCGTGCGTGCGTGCGTGTGTGTGTGTGTGTGTGTGTGTGAGAGTTTGCCTGTGACAGGCCCTCATAACAGCAGCAATTCTGATAGGCTTTTGCAGGGTAAAAGCATGTCGAATGTATTTATTTCATCATGGCTTCATTTAAGTATGCCCGGGGGTTGGTGTTTGGTGGGGTTTTCTGACACAGATGGGATGATCATGTAACAATTTCAAGAAATGAAATGAGTTGTTAGAATTATCCTAAACAAACTTTTTGTCAAAAATGTAATTGATGATAAAATGTTCATGTGGTTTATTAGGATTGGCATATTATTGCCTGTGTGCTGTAGAATATTAGTGTTAGTTTTCTCTCTACTGTTAACTATGGTTCCTATGCTGTAATGTGCTCGGAGAGAAGTCCGTTCTGTACAAGAAGTTATTTAGTGAGTTTAAGCTGCCAGCGAAGAAAATAAAACGCAAACCAGAGGTTAAACCTCAATTAAAAAGCACTGAAATTCTACAGTGCAAAACTGTTGTATAACACCAAGACCACAAGTGACTGTGGGATAGTGAGTTCATTTTGTCAAGTCACTTCTGTGTCTATGACATGTTTCAATGGCTGCTGTGAAAAAGGCCTACCGCTTGTTTATGGTTTGTCTGAAAGCTGCTTGAATCCTCTGTAGTGTACATTTTTGATGTATTCATAGGACCACTGGGCT
The DNA here is from genome assembly GCA_901007705.1 of Fistularia tabacaria. Lineage (NCBI taxonomy): Eukaryota > Metazoa > Chordata > Actinopteri > Syngnathiformes > Fistulariidae > Fistularia > Fistularia tabacaria. The sequence goes on along the minus strand of CAAKHD010013797.1, from coordinate 31,771 downwards.
TGTGAGATCATTTCTTTTTGTTTGTTTTATTCCAAGAACATGGAGGATGTCGCCAATATTAGTCACCATATTCCTTCAAAGTTGATATTGATGTGGACTGCTTGGCTCAAGCACAGTAAAACACAATAAAAGATGTAATGTAGAGTTTTGTGGGTCGAATGTAGTCACCTTAAACCTGGATGAAGACCATAATCCTACTTAAAGTCTCTCGAAAATCCTTTCTCTCCACAAGGTCTAGTTGAAAAAAATGCCTTAACATAATCTAATTAAAACAAGGAAGATGAGGCATGTCACACTCTAAAAAACTTTTTCATTTATATTAAATTTGTCACTCAGGATGATTGTCATGGTTCGGTGTTAAAGGTATAATAAAGATTGATACAAAACTAATAATTATTGAGCATGGTGAAAGTTCATTCTGGATGGGATGCCAATCCTGGGAATGCAGTCATGAACAGAGCCATTATCTAATAGTAAATGAAGGATTGAAGAAATTTGCTTAAATTATTCTGAAACTTGTCTCCTCAGCAATTATGCAATAATCCACAGGAGTCACACAAAATAACACACAAATTAATTCATGTTTGATATAATACAACTTTGCACTACCTTTACAATCGTGCATCATCAGATTGTGACTTGTCATTAACTATTGGTTCAGCTGAGAAGAGGATGACCATTTAAACATAGCTAATGTGTAAGTATGCACTGGTATTTACAATACGATGATTGAAATGTCCTAATGTCTTCTTAAATGCATTTCCACATACTGTTGGATAAGTGCTGAATAAACAACTTACCTGTAAAATGATGGATCATAAAATACCACATTTCGAGCAACTGACTTTTTTTGGTTCCTGGTAATTCATTAGTTTCTTCATTCAAATGCTCCACAAAGTTAATAGAAAATTAAATATTTATTAATTGATCAGTCAGAAGTTATTCTGAAACAAATTCTCATCAAATGGAAAATTATTCAGACAAAAACTTTGATGCAGGTTAAGCAAATGGCACACAGGATATCGAGGCCACATTTAAGTGTCCATATTTTCAATTAATGCATCATAATGAACATTTTTACCTAACCAATTTTTCAGAGCTTTTTTCCATTTGATTTTTAGTATAAATTATTGTCAGTTAACACAAGAAAAATTACATTTTTTTGTAACTTCTTAATCTTCATCCGTGTAAAAAGGCTATTTGTGGATTCTGTTTCTCTAAAACTCATGTTTTACCATGAATTCTGCAGAGTTAAATTTACGGTCCACAAGCTCGCCGAGTTACTGCCACTTGCTTCTGTGGTTTTTTTTTCAAAATTAACGAGCAGACAAGTAACTGAAGAGGAGACCAATATGAGAGTAACTTAAAGAATAGTGGTCCTGCCAGAAATCATGATGTAAGATGGAGCATAGGAAATTGACTCACGGTATCTCTATTTCTGACTGACTGCATTAACTGCACTGAGTTGTTTGATGGCAGTCAGAAGTAAAGGTTCTGAAAAAAATAGTGAAAAAATGAGAGAAAATCAGAGTATTGTTACTATCAGTTCACCAGTGGCCCTTTGCAAATGTGAAGTCAGCCAAAATAATAGTAAAGTCAGGTGAAATCAGAATCAGAATCTCTTTAATCACCAAATCTACAATATACACAGGACTTTGACATTGACTTTCACAATGCCTTATAGCAGGAAGTTTTAGACAAGACAGTTTGGGCTTAGTGAATATACTGTATACAATTTATGTTAGGTATGTACACAGAGATAAAGTGAGACACTGTATTTATATAGCACCAATTCAAGTTGTCTCATAACCCTCACATGTAGAGTAGGTCTAGACCACTTAAAATTTCTAACAGCAACCCAACATAGTTTCTTTCTTTTTTGTATAGATTTTCTTTTCCTTTCAGGGGTCGCCACAGCGAATCAACCTTCTCTTGTAACCCTATTCTCTGTATCCCCCTGTCTCACACCAACTAACTTCATATCCTCTCTCACTTCATCCATCATAAATCTTCTCTTTCTTTCGTCTTCCTCTTGACCTCCTGCTTGACAGCTCCAATTCCAGCATTCGTCTACCAATATATTCACCATCCCCCCTCTACATATGACCCAACCATCTCAGTCTGCCTTGTCTGACCTTCTCTCCAAAATATCTCACATGTGCTGTCTCTCGGATGGACTCATTCCTGATCCTATCCATCCCCGTCACTTTCAAAGAGAACCTCAGTATCTTCATCTCTGCGACCTCCAGCTCTGTCTCCTGTGTTTTCATCATTGTCACTGTCTCCAAACCATACAGCATCGCTGGTCTCTCCACTGTCTTGAAAACCCTTTCCTTTCATTCTGGCTGGTATTCTTCTATCACAAAGTACCCCAAACACACTTCTCCACCCATTCCAACCTGCTTGAAGCTGTGTCTTTACCTCTTTTCCACACTCTCCATTGCTCTGGACTGTTGACCCTAAGTATTTGAAATCCTCCAACTTCTTGATCACCACTCCCTGTAGCCTCACCGTTCCGCCTGGGTTCCCTGCTGCTCATAAATGCTGACTTCTGCTCTCAGTCTAGCTTCCACTACTCTTTCCCATAACTTCATTGTATGGCTCATCAACTTTATCCCTCTATAACAGGGGTCTGGAACCTTTTTGGCTGAGAGAGCCATGAAAGCCACATATTTTAAAATAAATTTCTGTGAGAGCCATATCATATTTTTTTAACACAAAATACAACTAAGTGTACGAATTTTCAAGGAAGACCAACAATATCAAAGTACGATAAGTCTCTTCATATATTGTTTTTAAGTACGTTGTTATACTTAAGTTGACTAATAAGAAATAAAATACTTCTTACCAATTATGCGACATTTGGTGCCTCATAGTTTTGCTGATGGCTTTGTCGTCTCTTTGTTGCGTGGTGATGTTAAGCTTCATTCATTCATGAATGGCTTTCCGTTCCTCACAATTGCTAAAGAACCAGTAAAGCTAGCTGAATTCCAGTCACCTTGTCGGGTCCATACACAGAATTGCTGTAGACTGGCTTGCACTCTGCATCGTAGCTCTTGGCATGCTTTCTGCCTGCTGTCCCCCACCGGATATTTTGAAGCAAAGGTGGCATGGGGTGTCTTGAAGTGTTGCTTTACTATTGACCGTTTCATTGATTAAATTTTATCAGCGCATATTAGACACACCGCAGAAGCTGCTCCCTTGACAAAGGCGAATTCCTCTGTCCATCCCTGTTGAAACAGTACGGTACTTGTCATCTTTTTTTCCTTTCACCAAACTACTAGTCAGAAGGGTTTGCTCTGCATAAATCAGCGTGCTGACTGTTTCATTAGGAGGGAAGTTTACTTCTTGGCCCCACAACAACTTGTATAGGTAGCCGCATTATCCAATAAAAATAAGAGTTTTGAAGTCGGACCCTCCTGTACCCCGAATTAAAGCTGGGATTGGCTCCAGCCATTCCCAACCCTGAACAAGTACAATATAAAAGCTAAGACTTATGCAGTCAACAAAAGAGCCACATCTGGCTCGCAAGCCATACGTTCCCGACCCCTGCTCTATAGTTACCGCAATTCTGCAACCCCCCCGTATTCTTGAAAATGGGCACCATCACACTTCTTCTCCATTCCTAAGGCATCTTCTCACTCTTTAAGATTCTTTTGAAAAAATCTAGCCAGAAACTCTACCACTGCCTCTCCTAGCCATTTCCATACCTCCACAGGTATATTATCAGGACCAACTGCCTTTCCACTCTTCATCCTCTTCAATACCTTCCTCACTTCACTCTTACTAATCTCTGCTACTTTGTGTTCTACAATACTCACCTCTTCTACCCATCCCTCTCTTTCACTTTCCTCATTCATCAGCTCTTCAAAGAACTCTTTCCATTTTCCCATCACTCTTCTAGCATCTGTCAATACATTTCCCTCTCTATCCTTAATCACCTGGACCTGCTGTACATCCTTTCCATCTCTGTCTCTCTGTTCTGCCAACCTGTATAAATCATTCTCTCCCTCCTTAATGTCCAACCGAGCATACAAGTCATCATACAACCTTTGTTTTGCCTTTGCTACCTCTATCTTTACCTTACGCTTCATTTCCCTGTATTCCTGTCTGTTCTCTTCAGTGCCCTTGGTATCCTACTTCTTCTATGCTAACCGCTTTCTCTGTATATACTCCTGCACTTCCTCATTCCACCACCAAGTCTCCTTATTTACTTTCCTTCTGGACAACACACCAAGTACTCTCCTACCTGTCCCCCTGATCACATTAGCTGTAGTTGTCCAGTCATCTGGAAGCTCTCCCAATCCTCCTCCCCTTTCAGCTTCCACCACTTTGTCCTCTGCTCTGCCTTTGTCCTCTTGATCTTCTTTGTCATCAGAGTCATCCTACAAACCATCATCCTATGATGTCTGGCTACACTCTCACCTACCACTACTTTGCAGTCACTGATCTCTTTCAGATGACCTAGTCTTCACAAGATGTAGTCTACGTGCGTGCTCCTACCTCTGCTCTTATAAGTTACCCTATGTTTCTGTATTTCTTGAAAAAAGTATTTACTACAGCCATTTCCATCCTTTTTGCAAATTTTATAACCACCTGTCCCTCTACGTTCCTATCCTGGATACCAAACGTGCCCACCACTTCTTCATCACCTCTATTGCCTGCACCAACATGTCAATTGAAGTCTGCCCCAATTACCTCTCTCATTTCTGGGGATATTCTGCATCAGTTCATCTGACTCATTCCAGAACTTCTCCTTCTCCTCTAACTCACATCCTACCTGTGGGGCATAGCCACTAACAACATTGAGCATCACACCTTCAATTTCTAGTTTCAGGCTCATAAGTCTATCTGACATTCTTTTCACCTTCAGAACATTCCTAACAAACTCCTCCTTCAAGATAACTCCTACTCCATTTCTCTTCCTGTCAGGTGGAAAGGGAGCCTTACTCTCTTTCCACCTGGTCTCCTGGACACACAGTATATACACCTTCCTTCTCTGCATCATGTCAACCAACTCTCTACTTTTTCCTGTCATTGTCCCAACATTCAAAGTCTCAACTCTCAGTTCCAGACTCTTGCCTTTCCTCTTCTCTCTCTGCTTCCGAACACGCCTTCCTCCTCTCCTTCTTCGACCCACAGTAGCCCAATTTCCATTGGTACCCTGTAGGTTATCGGCACCAATGGCGGTCGTTGTTAACCTGGGCCTCGACCAATCCGGTATGGAATTTTTAGGTTTGATTTGCATATTTGGTTTTGGCAAAAGTTTTACGCCGGATGCCCTTCCTGACGCAACCCTCTGCATTTATCCGGGCTTGAGGCCAGCTCAGGGAGACACTGGCCTGTGCCCCCCCCCAGTCTGGCTCCAGGGGACACTGGCCCATGCTGCCCTGAGGCTTCATTATTCATGATTTATCATCTAAAATCTTTTATCTTGACATCAGTCATGTGTAAACCCAGTCTGTTACTTCATTTTACTGTCTCAGGGCTGTAAAATTTCATATACATTTGTGTTTGTTAGGGTTGCATGGGTGGGGAGAAATCTGATGCTGGCAGAGGAAGGGGGATGGAGGGAGCAATGGATCCAAAGGCAATCAGGAAGTGAGGAGGGACTGTGGAGGGGGGAGAGGAAGTGGTGCTGTGCCTGTCTCCATGGTAACCCGCAAGTAGATGGATGGAACGCTGGGGGTAGTGTTGTCAGTGTAATATGGTGGGCCAGTCATGTTGAGCTCATGTTTTGTAAAAAAAGATTCAAATAAAGACACTATCACAGGTACCTGCTGGTTATCAGTCACTGTGTGCACCTGTGTGTATGTTTTTGTATGTATGTGCCTGTGTTTGCATGTGTGATCTCAGCATTGACATATTTTGCTTTATCAGCTTTTTCCCATACATTATTCCATTGCATATTTTCATGGTTGAAAACTGAGAAATCCTGATGCTCTGTAACACAGAAAAGGAGAGCCAAGAGAAACGACGATAGAGTTTAAGTGCAATATTTTCCAACCACTATACATTGGAAACCTGTTGAGCAAAATTCTAATTGATATGGAATGAGAAACAATCCTAAATTAGTTTTCATAAGTAAGAGAGTAATAGAGTGGACTTCTTCAAAACACACATTGTGGTATACTTGCATATTTTTTTCTGTGATAGAAGAAATATGCGAGAGTATGATTGCAAAAGCATTTGTGTATGAAGATGTCAATGTCAGTAAGTTAACTGATTTTAGATGCACTGGTCACACACTGTCAAAGCCCATCACAATTGTTTCCTGGAGATGCATTTCACTTCATTATTAACCTTTCTGAAACCCTTAATCAAGTTAAACCCCAAAGCATATTAAAGTGACAATATGAACCCTTGTCACATATTCATGTTTTGTGATAACACATAAATCACACACACATGCACTCCTTTTCTTTGGTGGTCACTCGCGTCAAATCGGACTGTCCTCACACAGTAGGGTCTTCTCATTTGAGGGTCCCAAGGTGGCTGGAGAGGCCGATCCTTGACCCACATATCTTGCTGCAGTGTGGGCACGGAAAGGTTGAAGCATTGAATGTTGTGGAGCCCTTTCCCATCTGTCCTTACGGTATGAGAGCTTTGCTTCTGCAGCACAGCTTAACACAAGGTCCTCCTATTTGGAGGAAGTAAAGTTGAACCTTTTCATGCTTGCTTTGACAGATGGTCGGGTGGTGGTTGGTACAGAACCTGGGTCTTCTTGATGTTCAAGATCAGACATAGTGCTCTGTATGCCTTGGAAAAAAAGTGTGAAGAATGCTCTGGAGGTCTTCTTGGGAGTGTAATGCAATGGCGTTGACACAAGCATATTGCAGCTCCATGATGGTGGTGTGCGTGACTTTACCCTTGGCTTTGAACATGTAAAGGTTGAATAGCCTGCCATCAGTTCTGTAAAGGATTGGCATCCGCTGTGGTAAATCTTGGCCAATGAGGTGGAGTATGGCTGCAATGACGATGGCAACAGGGGGTGTGCAATGATGCAACCACCGTTGCCACGGTGAATGGCTTAGATTCAGAGCCTCTTTTGCTGAGCACTGTGGCTAACATGTTGTCATACCGCAGTCTAAGTATGCTGATGTATTTATCATGGCAGCTGTGCCTTGATAGGATTCTCCGAAGTGTCAGTCAATCAACAGAATCGAAGGCCTTTGTCAGTTCTATGAAGGTCATGTACAGGGGCAGTTGGTGTCCCTGGCACTTTTTCTGGAGCTGTGCAGTGAAGATCATGTCTGTTGTTCCCCTGGATGGTCAGAAGACGCACGCAGAAGACGTGATTCATGGAGTACCTCCTTGGATAGTGGTAACAGGCGGTTGGCAAGAAGGGCGGTTGGCTCTTTCCCAAATATGGTCACTATTTTGGCGTCCATTTATTTAAGATCTTAGCAGGAATCTTATCAGGCCTGGTGGCCTTGTTGTTCCGAGGGCTCCTGATGGCATTTTTGACCTCAGTTATGGTGGGCGGTTCTCAATGTCTTCACTGGGGAATGTAGTTGGTAATGTCTGGTTCGGCGGAGCTGTCACGATTCAGAAGTTCCTGGAAGGGCCCCGTCCAACACGCATCGATGGAGTTATTGTCTTATAAAAGAGGATAGCCATCTTCGGAGCACAGGGGATTGAAGCCATTTTAGTTAGAGCCATAGACTTAGTCTTAGAGGCACTAAAAAAACCTCTGGTGTTGCCTGAATCTGGCAGCCTCTGGAGTTTATAGCCTTCTCCACCCAATAGTTGTTTTTTAACTCTTTCATCCACCATAGTTCTAGAGTGGTGGCCTTGATGGCCTTTTTGCCAGACTTGGAAGGCTTTCCTGTTTTTGTAGATAACCTGTTCTATCTCTGTGTCATTTACATTAAACCAGTCATGATCTTTCTTTGAGTGATACCCAAGAGTGGTTTGCAAATTTGAGAAGGCCCCAGTGCTCTTTGATGCTTTGATGTTGTTGGGATGTTCCGATTAAGGTTCACAAAGAGATGCCTGAAGTAGCTGCTGGGTGGCAGTTTCATTCAGGCTTTCAAAGTTTAGCCATTGACAGGTCTGCTTCTTCTGAATCCTCCCCCTCTTTTTGAGCTTGATGAACATTGTAGATTGGATGTGGCCATGGTCTTTCCAGCAGTTGTCAGAGTCTACCATTGCTCTAGTGATGCGCACATCGTGGCGGTTTCTATGCTCTTACTATGACATAGTCAATGAGATGGCATTAATTGGAGCCAGGATGTCTTCAAGATGCCTTGAATTTGTTTTTCTCTCAAAAGAGAGTGTTAGTGATAATGGGGTTTGAGCTGAGCACACTTACTGAGAAGCAGCACCCTATTGGAGTCGATATTGGCAATTCTCTCCCTGCCATTAATGCCCTTCAATAGATGTTGATCCCAGCCAACCCAAGCATTAAAATCTCAGAGAAGGATGATCTTATCCTTCCTAGGGATTTTTGACAGGTTTCTCAAGGCAGATGTAGAAGGCCTCTTTTCTTCAATGTCAGAGTCTAAGGTAGGAGCATAGACACTCACTACTGTCACTTTTGATTGTTGGCTAACATCAAACGGGTGATCATGAGCCGCTTGCTAATGCCCACAGAAAGTTAATTGATAAGTGAGTTGTTGATGGCAAAACCAAACCCAAGGTTCCATGGCTCATTTACTGGTTTTCTTTCCAAAAGAAGGTGTAGCCACCTTTCTCCTCCTTCAGTTTCCCTTCAACTGCCCAGTGGATTTTGGTGAGAGCAGCTATGTCGATCCAACATCTTTGCAGTTCTCTTGCGACGATGGCTGTTTGTCTCTCAGGTCTGTCACTGGTGGGGCTATCCATCAAAGTGCGCACATTCCAGGCTCTTAAGTTGATGCGTCTGTGTTTCTGACCGTTGTATGGGCGTTCCCTCTGGATACGGTATTCCAGTTGGAGGTATGAAGCAGGCTATTTTTAGGGCATCTTTTCCAGCCCCTTCCCCATGTGGGGTAAGCAGAGTGGATCCTGAATAGGGCCGCTTAATCACGGGTGCAGCCGAGGGACACTTCCAAGAGCTCAGCGACTGTATCTGACACCCAACACCTGATGTGCCAGCTCAAGACTAGGGGCTTCCAGATTACATAAATCTCTCTCCGTTGCCACTTGCTGGTCGCTATAGGACCTAATTGTGGGTGGTAGGGTTGATTCCCTTTGTTGAGTACAGCTGTGCCTGGTGTTGTTCAATATTAGTAGGCTGGTGCACTGACAGCCACTGCATGGTCCTTGGCAGGTTTGGGTCAGGATCCAACGGCATAAAGAACCAAGATGACTGGTACCCATCTCTGCTTCAGCTGTCATCCACCTTCCAGCCTTTGTGATTTTCTCATCGTCCTCCGCCTGTTTGGCTGTTGAGGTCTTTGCATTTTTGTCAAGGTGTGCTTAGCATTTACCTTCAGAGGCTGCCCCCCTAGGCAGTGGGACTATTTACCCATAGCTAGGGCCATAGTAGGCGCCAGGGCGTGTCCACCATGTGGTGGGCCTGCACTCCACTCCACCATCACCCACTGATACTCCAAGATCCCCTACAGTTTGGCCTGGGCCTGCAGGGACCCAGTTACCGTCAGGAATGGACTTACTTCTTTTCACCCTTACAAGAGGGCAAGCTGGTGGCAGTAGTTGAAAGCAGAATGTAGTGAGCAGCGTGCAGCATGCACTTAACTACTAGCCACAGGCAATACCATCTAGTACTACTGTACTGACACATCACATGCGCCCTGTGAACTGGGTACAACACATCCAGTGTGCTGTGCTGTACAACACAAACCAGTTTGTTTTCCGTCACACACAAACACACACATGAACTTTAAATACACCCATTCAGTCTGAATCCTAGACGTTAATTGCACAGATGTTTCCCTGCATGCTAACATTTAATATTTCATGAACAGATAGGAATGTTATTCAGGCTGTGCTACTGTGTTCTGTTAAACCCTGCTACCACTAGATGGAAAACATATTCTACACAAAGAATAAAGACAGAGCACAATGAATTTTTAGCATGAAAAGAATAATGATAACATAGTTTTTCAAGTGCTAAAAAAAAAATTAAGTAGTTCCGCTGAAGAGCTTTCAGATCGTTGTTTTCAACAAGCCTATTTTTTGTCAACATACAATATAATAAATACACATAGCAAGCATAGGAACAGTTGGGGTAGCTGAGGGAACAGTGAATGTGGACTGAGTAAATTCCACCCTGGGATGGAAATAGGACTTTTTTTTTGGTTAACAATATCAACTTGGAAAAGTACATTTTTCGTGTTGACACTATCCCCTCTTAAATATAAAATTGCAGATTTATTATTAGAACAACAAAAAACAAATGTATAATTTTGGCGACTCTTGGAGGTTCACAAATTATTATGACCATTTTGTGTAGCATTCCTTAAAAAAGTCAATAAAGCATTCTACCTTCAGTAGAATTACTAAGTTTTTTAACATCTTGCCAAATAAACTGACAGAAAATTTAGAAAAATACAACATAAGAAAAATAATGGCCAATATTCCAAAACAGGACAATTGCTCTTGATAGACAGCGCAAAAATAAAACTGATTATAAACTACATAAATGTCTAAAAAACATTAACTTGGATTAACTCAAATTCAGCATCAGAATGCTCATGCCAAAATCCGAGGACATTCGTTTTTCGGATTTCTAAGTGTGATATTTTACAATGCATATATGAAGTTACGAGGGTACAAATCCCTGACAAACCTCCATCCCTGAAAAGAGAATGCACTCACTAAAGCAGTGACAAAGTAAGAATAATGAAACAAAAAATGTGTCCCAGTGCTCAAAACCAACAATAGTGGTTCAAATTGCCACAGCTTTTAAATTTTTTTCACATTTTACCTTGGGTTAAGACAAAGTTACACTCATATTGAACTTTATTTGATTCACATATAAAGAAATTTGGAAAGGCCAACAACTTTTTGGGGCGGCGTGGTGCAGGAGGTAGTGCGATTGTCCTTGGAACCAAACAATTTTGGTTGAATTCCCAGCTTCTCCTAGTCTGTCAAAGTGCTGTTGAGCACTCACTGCTCCCCGGGTGCTTTTAAGATAAGATAAGATAAGATAAGATAAGATAAGATAAGATAAGATAAGATAAGATAAGATAAGATAAGATAAGATAAGATAAGATAAGATAAGATAAGATAAGATAAGATAATTCTTTACTGATCCCACAGCAGTCAACTTGCTCATAGTTTATCCATGGCCGGTTAATTGCAAAGAAAAAATGTATCCACGAGGGATTAATAAAGTATATATTATCATTAATTTAAAACAGATGCACCAACTGTAACTTTTTCAATTTTTCAGGTTTAATGACACCGAAGGACATGAATTTTAAAGAAAATGCCACTCACCCCCTCTAAAAAAGACATATCAAGAGTGTTTAATGCTATTTCACATGAGAGAGATGGCGCTTTGCATTATGCCACTTGGAAATGTGCATTGCCAGCATTGCCCAGTGAGTGGCTGTTTTTGTTGTTGTATTCACTTTAAAATGATGGTAAAAGACTGTTCTTGTACAATTGCACTTACTCCTGTCTGATGGACAGAAAAAAGTGGGCAACTTCTGTCTTGGTGCAGGTAAGGCGCTGACTACACTGTTGCATTTGTGAGGACATTTATCACACAGGCACTGATCAAACAGCGGTGACTCAGAATACCGTGTTATCGTGTTATATATTCACTTGTCTTTACATTACAAGGGTTGCAAACTGATCAGCTGCTGCCCTCTATTGTAAGAATAGATGAAACGCCTAATCATTCCAAAGTATAAGTTTTCTAACAGTTGATTGTCATTGGTCAAATTCTGTATCTTAAGTTGCTCTCATTTTTTATGCTGCTTTGCATCTAATCTTTAAAGTCAGACTTATTATGTTTGCTACTATATGTGATGCACAGCTATGTGTTTTAGGCCAGGCTGCAGTTAAACAAGGAAAAGACTTATTGTTCTACATTGGAGTAAAATTAAACAAAATATAATTTTAGATGCCTCATACATAGTCACATTCCCTAAAGATTAAATGTAGGCTTTACACACCAAAATAGCAGGTAAAATGTAATTTTATTACTATAGATTTTAAAATCATCATTGAGGATTAAAATGGTAACATATCTTCTTACAATTACGTCTGACAAGAATAATGATTAGTTTAATGAAACACAAAACTGTCCCTTTTTCATTATTCATGGTTGGTACTATTATCATGACTTATATTGTTATCATTGTGGTGATTTAAGGAGCTGAAATGCAACAGAATATCGCACTTTTCTGTTATGAGAAGAAAATATAAATGATTGTGTTCTTATAAATGTGATGGTTTCTTCTGATTTCTCTCTGTCTCTCTCACACACATCCACAAATTCTCTCCCCTCATACACAAAGCTTGTAAAAGAGAAGAAAAGCAGAAATACCTTGTAATTTTTTGAAAGAGGAGCCAGTGTTTGTTATCACTCTATAGATAAGATTTCCTTTCATATCATAAAACATAGTCTTTTGAAAACAACAAAAATAGTGATTGATGAAATATATCTTGCTTTCTCATCTCCACTTAATACAAAAAATTAAATTAATTGATTTATTCATTTATTTTTGTGAACAATCTTATCAGAAGTTCAGACCAGAGGTTTGAGTTTGTGACTTGCTGTTATTTTGTTACTCTATCATTGACAAATTCATCTGTATGTCATATGGAATCTTGTCACATGAGATTTTTTAGAGAAATTGCCAAGTTCAAGGCTTTGAGATCTGATGCAAGTAATCTAACAGAGGAATTTTATAGAAACAAGCAGGAAACACATCTGAGCTCCTTAACTGAAGCCATCAATGTTGCAGTTGTTCATTCAGCCAAGGCAGAAAACTCGTTAAGGCCAGGACAGAGCTGAATCAGTCCATTTTCAGGTCAAGGAAGCTGAGAGATGGGGTCAGGAGATTCTAGGAAATAGTGTAAAGGATGAGTGTTTTTAGACTTTTGAGTGGAAAAAGAGGGAAGAAGTTGAATGAATGGTCAATTAACAGGACATACAGTTGGTAATACCCTTAAAAATATCCAGAGGAAAAAACTACTGTCCATTTTGGGGCACGGAAAGATGGTATCAAACAGCCAAGGTGGTCAGGCATGGCTCTTGAGATCAGACAGATTTCAGGTTACTGCTGTGAAGATCCAGGTTTCGCCAAGTATTGAAACTATATACCCAGAAAATTGTCTCCCAGAATCACAGAAATAATTTGTGTTTCCTCCAGAGAACAGACATGGAGAGGAGAGAGTAAGCTTTTCTTTCCTATCACAAAGGTGAAAAAATCCTTCAGCTTTGTCAATCAAATGAGTCAAATTATACTAACTGATCAGGGATTAATCTACTGTCGTCCAGCCAGAGGTCATCCAGTCTTGGCAGAGACACAGGGAAGCCAAATTCTCACAATGAGTTTTCTGTTGGATATAATAATTTTAATTTGAAAAGGATACTAAATGCACCAAAACCGAATGGACCAACTGGATTGTGAGACAAGGCAAACGACCCCAGGGTTGTCATCGAAAACCAAATTGTAGGAATAACTACCCATACCAAAATGTGAGACATGCTAGGCAGGAAATTGTAACAAAAGACTCACAAAGACAAATATTGTGATTCACCCAATTTTGAGAAACATGCACGATGTAAACTTCTTCAAATGCAGTGAAAAACTCCTTGTCTTTTCAAACTGATCAAAAGTGTGCATGGAAGTGTTATGTAGGCCCATAAATGCTATGGTGCAAGTATCAGCTATGATTTGGATCAAATAAGGTATCAAATAAAAACCCTTGCCCATGGGCCCAGACAATTTGAGATGTGAATTTTTTTAACTTTAATGTCTCTGAATAAGAGCTTTGACTTTGCTGCGTTCAACTCAAATAAAGTGTTTGAGACTGAGATGAAATGTAGTTTCTCTAAGTGCTTTCCTCGACAAGACTTTAGATCAGACTTGCATAGTTCATCCAAATTGTATAGTTGGAAATTTCACACCCTGTTGTTCTTGACCTAAAGAACTACATCACAGATACAAGTTGCTATCAATAGTTTCCCTCGCAGGGGTTCCAGGCTCTCCCTGAGAGATAAAGGGAGAAGCTTGATCATTTGGGAGGGACTCTGAATAGAGTACTTGGTCCTCTGCATTGAGAGGAGGCAAATAAGGTGGCTCGGGCATCTGGTCAAGAAGCCTCCTGGATGCCTCCTTGTTCCTGGCACAAACCCATGGGAGCGGAAAGACCGAGGACACGCTTAGAGGTAGAGAAAAGACAAGACAAGGACACGCTGTCTTTGGGCCTCTCATTGAATCCCTCAGAATTCCTCGAGAAGAGATAAGCATTGTGGCAAGGGAGAGGGAAGTCCTGGCCTCTCTGCTTAGATTGCTGCACCCACGACCTGATCCCGAATAAGCGGCGGAAGATTGATAATTGGATGGTTAGTTATCGTTGAAAAAAAAAAAATGGTTAGAGTTTTGTTATGTCCTCTGGGGAGGACAGTGACAGAGGAATTCCTCCCTCAGGATGGACTCCTGCACCAGAAATCCAGTCAGGAGACTACTCAAACTGGACAGTCCAACTGACTCCAGTCATAGGTGACTTTGCTCATTGACAGCATTTTTTCTGACCACCAGTCTTGAATATTGAAGACCGAGAACCTGCTCCAGCAGCAGTTCAAGGCAGGAACAGGACAGGTGATTGTTATCAGCAGTGGCCCAGTCTCTTTGGAAGGCAATTTGACCGATAGAGCCTATTTTGAGGCATGCTGGGGAATGCTGCTTAGAATCTGAAAGCAAATAGATAAATAGATAAAAACAATTTGAGAAAGAAGATGCTATTTCATTTGTTCATTTAATCATATGACATATTTTTACATATGTATCTAATATTATTAATATTATACATCCTTTCCATCTCTGTCTCTCTGTTCTGCCAACCTGTATAAATCATTCTCTCCCTCCTTAATGTCCAACCGAGCATACAAGTCATCATACAACCTTTGTTTTGCCTTTGCTACCTTTATCTTTACCTTACGCTTCATTTCCCTGTATTCCTGTCTGTTCTCTTCAGTGCCCTTGGTATCCTACTTCTTCTTTGCCAAACATTCTTGGTTCGATTCCTCTAGCCTGTCCAAGTGTTGTTTAGCAAGACACTTAACCCTTAACTGCTTCCTTGGTGATGTTCTGTAGTCTCCTTCTGCTCATGGTTCATCCATGATGGGATAAATACAGTGATCAAATTTTACTGATGTTGTGCTCTATGTATAACTGAATGTGACAATAAAGGTCTGTCTTTCTCACAATTCAACAGCACAGTTCATCAACATGTTCTTCTCCCTGGAAAGAAAGTCAAGTTTAGTTGAGTCACGCCCACAACTTCATGGAGTAATCTTGCCCACCCATATTACACTGTTAGTCAGCAAAGTCAGAGTCAAATCATCCTCTGTCTAGAAAGGTTTGGATCAACAACTGGCATCCTGGAGCAGCTTGCAGCCTATGGTAGACAACACACTGACAAAATCTTCTTTTTGCCAACCCCCGGAATCCAGTACCTATGACGCAATTTGGACAACACGTTGTTGCATCCTCCATGACCAACTTTTGATGTATATGCCTCAGGAGAATGTCTGAGATGTGAGGTCTTTGGTCCAGATAGTAGGGTTTGCTTAGGGGTGTATACATACCACCACTGAGATGGCTGCGATACTTCAAGTATTTCTGAGACCCTGTTGGCAACAGATGTACGGAACCTTGAAGTCTAATTCTTACTGTACTTTTGTACAGAGGTACTCTTCTTCCCAAAACATTGACTCTGTTAACGGCATGCACAGGTCCTTTTCCAAAAGGTGTCCCAGTGACATGCCATGGTTCCAGCTGTAAGCTCCATGTGAGGTTTTGCGACCGACTTTAAAGGAGACACCGGATTTTCCCATGACAAAGCTGCTTTGCACCTGTGAATGCGTTGTGAAGCGTTTCCAGACTCTGAGTAATGAAAGGGTTGGTGTCAACATTGAACTTTGTTTTTTCTTGTTCATTTTCGAAACAAGAATTAATTACATTTGACAAGTTTGTTACAGTGTTTTTTAAAACCAGATATGCTGTGCAGCAATTTCTTTGTCCAGTTCCTTACGTTTCTGTACTTGCTGTTAGACAATTTTCGGTTACCATTCTATTTTCTGAGATTCCCTGTACTTTTCCACTTCTCTTTGATACATACTCCCCTTTCTGTACTATTTCATTTCTTTCCCGTGAGACACAAGCCCAATAATGCTCTCAGGGTTATGTAATGGCCTTGAAGGTAGCCACTGTCTCCCAGCCCCATTTTTATCTGTGTCCACACCTGTTTTGTGGGCTACATCATACTTTTCAATGCCTGTATTGTTTAAACTTTTCAACATTCAGCGTTCAACATTTTCACTCATAGCGGGTGAAATCGAAAGCCCGTACAATCAGACACTATTCCTTGATCCATCACCTGGACACTCCGTTCACTTCCAACTTGGGGGGCCTAGGGGGGTGAGGGTTCTGTTGTTCCCATGATTATGCTCTTTTGGATAGAGAACTCAGATGCTATTCCTGGAAATTTGCTGAAGCCATTCTCTCTGCTCAGGGGTTACTACTCCATGTGGCCTGATCACTACTGGGACAACTTTTACCCCACATCTTCTCGAACTCCTCCTTAAGACCTTGGTATTTCTCCAGCTTCTTGTGCTCTTTCTTTATTATGTGGATTTCATCCGCTTTGTCAACTATTTCCAGTTGTTTAATCATCACCAGTATGTCCGTCTTGGCCATTCAGGATCACCTCTGGATGTATCTTACACTTGATCTTGGGGCTTCCAGATGATACTCAGCACAGATGTTCTTGTGTATGATTCTAGGACCTGGTTATAACAGTCCATGTATGCCTTTCCTGCCGGAACCTTACATCTGTTGTGTTTGCAATTTCAGCCACCTCCTCGAGCTACTGATGGTATAAGCAATGCAGGGGCTTGCCTGTCTATGACAGCCCCTCTGGCTTCTCCTTACTAAGATTCTGCTTGAGGCATTCATTTCGCAGATCATCATTGAGGACCATCCTCCTGATGTACTCCCTGAAGCTAGCTGTTCCTTCCCGGATAGTGGCTCTGACTCTTATTAATCCATGGCCTCTTTTTTTCCACTTAGCATATAGACTTCGGACGCTGTACTTTAGAAGCTTCCTTGTAGTGATTTCAGCGACTTCCATTTCTTCCATTAGCCAGGGTATTAGACCAGTGGAATAACATTTATAAAGAGACTGTAGATATTCCCACTAAAAAGAACAAAGAATACATAGCCACAATGGAATACTTCTGGCTCTAATTATGATTCACACAAATATTTAGAATATGAGGAATGAATATGATTTCATTTTCCAAAAAACAAATTGTTGTCGCATCATTAAATGATGGAAAAATAAATCTGAAGTATTAATTGTGACATAATAAATGCAGCCTTGGGGGCACAAGCCTGGTGGAAAGGTACTAAGGCTAGAAGTTTAGGAGCAGGTTTTAAGTTCTGCTGTCATGGTATTGACAGGAAGAGAAATGGAATAGGAGTTATCTTGAAGGAGGAGTTTGTTAGGAATGTTCTGGAAGTGAAAAGAGTGTCAGATTGACTGATTACTCTGAAAATGGAAATTGAAAGTGTGATGCTTGATATTGTTCGTTGCTATGCCCCGCAGGTGGGATGTGAGTTAGAGGAGAAGGAGAATTTCTGGAGTGAGTTAGATGAAGTGATGCAGAATCGCCCAAGAGGTTAGAGAGTGGTAAATGGTGCAGACTTCAGTGGACATGTTGGTGCAGGCAATAGAGGTGATGAAGAAGTGATGAGCAGGTCTGGTATCCTGGATAGGAAGACAGAGGGACAGATGGCGGTAGTGTCGCAGTGTTATGGGAATGTTATAGCACCAGGGACCTGTAGGGGCGCTATAGGTTTATAGCAGCTGTGTTAACCAGGATTACAAGAGAGCAGTAGCATGGATGTTGTTCCCCATGTGCTACCTAAGTTTGATTAAAAACAGAAGTTAACCAGCAACTGTTGTCTGCAAATCCTTATTGACAAGGACATTACAGGCAGACATTACAAAAAGGACGTAAAAGGCTGCAGTGTTTACTTTTTCCAGAAAAGAAAGGAAAACAGGGTAACTTATAAGAACGGAGGTATGAGCATGTAGGTAGACTTCATCTTGTACAGACAATGTAACCTGTAGGAGATCAGTGACTGCAAAGTTGTGGTAGGTTGGTTGTTTGTAAGCTGACACTCGTGACAAGAAAGATAAAGAGGACAAACGCAGAGCAGAGGAAGAAGTGGTGAAAAGAGAGGAGTGTTGTATGGTTTTCAGAAAAGAGTTGAGATAGGTTCTGGGTGTCAGGGAAAGTTTCCAGATAACTAGACAACTACAGCTAATGTGGTCAGATACACAGGTCCTACCTGTAAGGAGACTTTGTGGTGGGATGAGGAAGTACAGGAGTACATTCAGAGAAAAAGGTTAGTAAAGAAGTAGTTGGACACTGATGGGACTGAGGCCAGGAGTACAGGGAGATGCAGAGCACGGTAAAGGTAGAGGTAGCTAAGGCCAAACAAAGGATGATGACTTGTATGCTAAGTTGGACAGTTAGGAGGGAGAAACAGAGAGACAGAGATGGGAAGGATGTGCCACAGCTTTGGTTGATTAAGGATAGAGAGGGAAATGACACATTCCAAAGCAATGGGGAGAGTGGAAAAGAGTGAAAAAACAGGCTCAAGCAAGTTGGAATGGGTGGAGAAAGGTGTCAGGGCTAATGTGTGATAAAAGAGTATCAGAGAGATTGAAAGGAAAGGTGTATAAGACAGTTATGAGACTTGCGATGTTGTAAAAGAGAAAACAGGACGCAGAGTTGGAGGTAGCAGAGATGAAGATGTTGAGGTTCTTTTTGGGACTGACAGTAATGAATATGATCAGGAATTTGTTTATCAGAGACCAGTGCGTGTTAGATGATTTGGAGATGAGAGATGAGATGGTTCGGTCATGTACAGAGGATGAATATATTGATAGAAGGACGCTGGGGCTGGAACTGCCAGGCAGGAGTTCGAGATTCCGCTAGACCTCCAAAGAGAAGATTTATGGAGATTTAGAAAAAGGACATAAAGTTAGTGTGATGTGAGAGAAGAGGCTACAGAGAATAGCTCTAGATGGATTAGGTTGATTTGGTGTGGCAACCCCTGAAGGGAAAAGCCGAAAGTAAAAGAGGAATTGTGACATAACAAGACAAATCACACAAACTGGATTAAATGCCTCTTGTTTCTTTTGTTTTTACTTAATTTCACCTAAATCACCTTTCCCCCCCTAATTATTCCTGATTTTGTCCCATTGAATTTGTTTGTCTCACACAAAAACAAACACATGCCTATGATCTTATTTCAGTTGCGGTAATAAGGTACATTGTTCATATATAAAATTATGCTTATCTACCTGCAGTAGACAGTATCTACACACAAGCAGGAAGTCCACATTAAAATTTTTGGACAAATGAAAATCCAAAAACCTTAGGTTTGTTAGAATGAGAATCATGGTAATCTAAAAATGTAGTGTAGTGATATTTGTTGCCATCGGTTTAATCTTTTAGTGTCTGCATCATCTAGAATATAAATATAACTGCTCCTTCAGATAAGACAAAGTACCCAAAGTACTGAATGTTTTCAGTACTTTGTTCCTTTTTCCTTTTTCTTTGGTGACATGTGTTGAGATAATGTTGACAAATTGGTTGGAAGATTTTATGCCAGTGAAAACATCATGAGCCTTGAAGTTTATGTTGAGCAATACAAGATTTTTGTTGAAGAAGTTGGGAATTTCTGAACAAAGTAATATGGAATTTGTTTTTTAATCCTATATCAAAATGGATGTTAAAGTTACAATTGGTAATTGATATTATCAGGGTAAAAAATAATCTTTCTCAAGAGTGAGTATGACATGAGAAAAATTAAAATGCATTCTTAAATGATTGACAAATGAAAGTCATGAGTTTTGCAGGAAAGTACTTGGTCAGTGATTTTATTATTTTTTCAAGGCTTTGGCCATCAAAATGTTATCATGGACAAATTGAAAATCAATCGGAAATGCCGAACATGTATTTTAGTGAAAGTCATTTGGGCACAAAATAGAATTAACACCAATAGTTCTGAAAAGTTTGAAATACCATTCCAACATCTCATTCATATAATCAGTAAGGACTCATTCATTTCTCAATTCCCAACTGCATCATTGAATCTTAATCTTGCTGAAACACTGAAAAGCAATACGGTGTCTTGTTGTGTTTGAGTGTCACACAGGGTTGCTGAATTTCACAACCTCTAGACAATTAAGGTTTGTCAAATATATTTCAGAGAAGCTGGGTATGTTTAGAAAGCACAAATCTTCATCAGGGCAGAGAGGTCACTGTGGTGCGCATTGGTCCCCTCATGATAGTACTTTTTGGCTGTCTAAATCCAAACTTTAATCAGTGTCTGCGCTTAATTCTGAAAATTGAGAAAGTTATCCATCCAACTTCCAGCGCTGAAGACAAGTCGCAGGGGCAGCAGCCAGAGCAGAGAGGCCCAGACTTCCCCCTCCCCAGCCACATGGTCTAGCTCTTCTTGGGGGACCCCACGGCGCTCCCTGGCCAGCCTAGAGATATAGTCTTTATGTCCTGGGTCTTCCCCATGACCTCTTCCCAGAGGGATATGCTCGTAAAACTTACCACACAGGCGTCCAGGAGGCATCATGACCTGAACCACTTCATCTGACTCCTCTCGATGAACAGGGGCAGCGACTCTACTCTGAGCTCCTCCCGGTTGGCCGAACTTCTCCCCTTATCTCTAAGGGAGAGTCCGGCCACCCTGCGGAGAAAACTCATTTGGGCCACTTGTATCCAGAATCTCGTTCTTTCGGTCACTACCCATAGCTCATGACCATAGGTGAGGTAGAAATGTAGATCAACCGGTAAATTCAGAGCTCCGCCTTCTGGCTCCACTCCCTTTTCACCACGACAGATTGGTACAGAGTCCACATCACTGCAGACGCTGCACCGATCCGCCTATCGATCTCCTGCTCCATCCTTCCCTCACTCGTGAACAAGACCCCGAGATACTTAAACTCCTACACTTGGGACAGGACCTCTGCCCCGACCTGGAGTGTGCACTCCACTCATTTCCGGTTGAGCACCATGGTCTCGCATTTGGAGGTGCTGATCCTAATCCCAGCTGCTTTACATTTGGCTGCAAACCGCTCCAGCAAGAGCTGGAGATCATGTCCTGATGAAGCCAACAGGACCACATCCTCTGCAAAAAGCAGAGACTTGATCCTGTGGCCATCAAACCAGATCCCCTCAACACCCTGGCTGCGCCTAGAAATTCTGTCCATAAAAGTTATGAACAAATCGGTGCCAAAGGGCAACCCTGGCGGAGTCCAACTCTCACTGGAAATGGGTCCGACTTACAGCCAGCAATGTGGACCAAGCTCCAACACTGGTCATACAGGGACCGAACAGCCCATATAACAGTCCACTGGAAGTCGTTTTCTATCGTCTTCCCAAACTCCTCCCACGCCCAAGTTTTTCCCTCAATGACCACCGAAGCCGCATGCCGCTTGGCCTGCTGGTAACTGTCAGCTGCCTCTGGAGCCCCACAGGCCAGAAAGGCCCGATAGGACTCCTTCTTTAGTTTGACGGCATCCCTTACCGCAGGGGTCCACCAGCAGGCTCGAAGGCTGCCGCCCCTACAGGCATCGACCACCTTATGGTTGCAGCTCTGGTCTGACACTTCAACAATGGAAATACGGAATACTGTTCTCAACCTCTAGACACATAAATACGGAATGCTGTTCACAACCTGCCCCTGCGACTCGGAGTTTAAGTATCTCGGGGTCTTGTTCACGAGTGAAATACTGTTGGACATTCCCAGCAGACCCTTACGTTACGTTTGGGTCTGCAAGGTCTGATCGGCATCCTCCCCCAGCATCGGAGCCAGCTCACCACCTGGTGGACACAGCTGAGTGTCCCGAGTGTCCGGGACATATGGCGGCAAGACCGACGACACGACCACAAGGTTGATCAAAGAACTGAGGCCTGAGGTGCGTTAGTGCCAAGTGCACATATGGAATCCTCTGCCTGAACATAGTGTTTATTATGGACAATCCGTAATGAGCACAGAAGTCCCATAACAAAACAACGCTCGGGTTCAGATCGGGGAGATGATCAGCATTTCATAAAATGTGTGTCGTCTTTTCACATGTATTTTGCTGTACTGGCTAGTATTGGATCCACCTCTCAAAATGTGCGAAGTCCAAAATCGAAAGAGCCCCTTCAGTAGTTGGTGTTCCAGCACCCATTCTGAGAACACTACATCGTTGATGCAACAGTAGCTGTTTACCTCTTATAAACTGCCCCTCCCCTGAATAGCAGATGTAGTACTTTTTACTTTGCTGTGATGCTTGAGTTTATATCTACATATCTGGCTATTGTTACAGACTTCTAGAGTGTCAATAGCCTGCAGCTGTCTCATGTTAGGTCCAGTTTAACTTGATGTAACAATAAATTGTAACATGTGCTTGAATCACTTATGTCAGTCACATTTATTTCAGTAGTATTTACCAGAAAATATTTTATTATTAAAAACTACATTTTTATTACACATATTTGAACTTTAAGAATGATAATTTTATTGCTAATAAGTGTATAACTATGTTGGTCACTCATTCATTGTTCCTGCCACTTATGCTTTGCTCCAGGTTGTGGGGGCTGCTAACATATAGATTGAGACATACAACGAGTCTTGCTGTTATTCACACACATAAGCAGTTTAGAATATCTCTGCATGTTTTTGGATTGTGGGAGGAAACCTGAAGAACCACGTGTGAACCCGTGCAGACGTAAGGAGAAGATGGAAAAAACGCACAGCAAAGCCTCAATTGGAATAGAATTATGCGCATTAATCCTTGTGCTCAGTTTTTCTTATCAAGGCAATATCACATTGTAATGTTGTAGGACGGCCAGTTTTGCCAGAGAAAAACAAAAGTACTGTATTCAGTTCACATACTTAAGCAGATGTAGAACAAATGACAAGTCATTACAACACGGTCTGGAGATTATGAATAATCCAAAGGCCCCGTTTTTTGGAAAATAATTTTCTGTACTTGTCGGACATGTTCTTTTTATTTGTGACTCCTTTTTCTAAAAGGATAAGGTCTGCAATATTTTGGTTCAAGTCAATTGCTTGTTTTAGCACAATCCTCATCATAATTACATTTGAGTATTATAAAGTAATTGTAATCAATTACGTAGATTCTGAACCACCAGACTGTTCAAGATCAGCATTTATTGGGCGCCTGTCGGCATGGAGCCGAATTACATACACGCACGAGCACGCGCGCTCACGCACACTGTCAAGACGGGAAAGGGAGGGAGGGAGGGGCGGAACGTCGGGAGGAGTTACTTTCTTTCAAAAATAGTTCACTTCATCAAAGTGCGATGACCGGTATAGAGGGCGACAAACATGGCCCACTACGGAAATAGATAACGGTTCCGGGAACATAATAAATAAGCGAGTGAGAAGACAAACTAGGGAAACAAAAGGTTGGAAGTTGTTTCATTGAAGCGGAGGAGCTCGGTGCCACGCGATTCATTCTTGATGTCGGTATTTGGCCGCAAATACCTGCCTAAAATTGTCCCGGTGAGTAAAACCCTCCCACTTTGCCAGAAGCTATACAAGTCTTAATAGACTTTTTATTGAAGTTTTTGTGTCTTTTGGTTCCCGAAATTTAATGCTCAGTGTCAGCCGTGATCGGGTGTCTTTGGCGTGCATTAATTCGGAGGCGGGGGGGGGGGGGGGGAGGGAAGGGGAAAGGTTGGTCAACCTTTTTTTTAAATTTGGGCGCAAACTTGTTTCTGGCTCCCAAAAAAGGGCCAAACTT
>CAAKHD010013796.1:118375-162867 GCA_901007705.1 Fistularia tabacaria | reverse complement strand
CATTATGATTGTATGTGCACACATGATTTCAGTGACGTATGTTGCGGGTACTGTCACTCCTGATTATTGCATTGACGTATTTTTGGCCTCTGTCACTCTTGATCATTTCCACCATTCCCCCTTTTGATCTCTTCTATAAGAGATCCCTTCCTGATGGGTGCTTCCAGTTTCATTAATTCCAATTCATCTATCCCTTTAGGTGCCAACAGCGGCATCATAATGCTTTTATCCCCTATGTCTCTTTTTTCTATTGTGGCAGTGATCGTATGGATTGACAGAGCTCAGATACAGGGATACAAGTCGTTCGGGATCGAAAGGAGATGGTCAATTCGATCAACTGACTGAATACAGCGGACACAGATGGTTCGTGGCTAGCCAACAAACAAGGTAAGCGGAGCCTTTTTTCACAAAAATCTGCATATTTGACACAGGTCTAAAAATACGAACCAAAAGTGTTTGAAGTATTGAGTCCTAAATTTTTAACAGAGATGAAATACCAGGGCCGGGACCCGAGGAAAGGAACCGGAGGAAAAAGAGGTCAGAAAAATAGTGCTCTGAGGCCTTGGTCAATAGAGTGGCACCCCCGTTCTCCGGCGAAGGAACAAACGAGCTGGGTTGGAGGCTCGGGGAATTGAGGATCCCCAAATTCTACCTAAGTTTAGAATAGTAGGAAAGGAATTGGCAAGTTGCTGATATTGTGTTGTTTTTGATGGTGCATTTCCTGGTGTGAGGAGGCCCACACCGGCAGCGCCAGCGAGCGTGGGTGGAGGGTCTCCAGATGCGCATCTGTACCAAAATAAAGAGTGTTAACATGGAAGAAAGTCTCTGAGTGGATCTCCTCTTCGATCAACGGACCTGGGGAAGTCGGCGAACTTCAACAGCACCGTCACACTTCTTCTCCATTACTCAGGCATCATCTCACTCTCTAAGATCCCATTTAATAATCTTGCCAGAAACGCTACCGTTACCTCTCCTAGACAATTCCATATCTTCAACTTCAACTTCAACAGTGCCCATTTTTAAGGATAAGGGGGATGTTCAGATTTGCGGTAACTATTGAGGGATAAAGTTGATGAGCCATACAATGACGTTATGGGGAAGAGCAGTGGAAACTAGGCTGAGAGCAGAAGTCAGCATTTGTGAGCAGCAGTATGGCTTCATGCCTAGAAAGACTACTACAGATGCAGTATTTGCTTTGAGAATGCTAATTGAGAAGTACAAAGAAGTTCAGAGGGAGCATTGCACTTTTGTAGACCTAGAAAAAGCATACAACAGGGTGCCGAGAGAAGATCTCTGGTATTGTATGAGGAAGTCTGGAGTAACAGAGAAGTATGTTAGACTGGTCAAGGACATGTATGCTGGTTGTGAGACAGTGGTGAAGTGTGCTGTCGGTGAGACAGAGAAGTCCAAGGTGGGGATGGGATTTCATCAGGGATCAGCTCTGAGCCCCTTCTTGTTTGCAGTGGTGATGGACAGGCTGACAGATGAGGTTAGACAGGACTCACCATGGACCATGATGTTTGCAGATGACATTGTGATCTGTTGTGGGAGCAGGGAACAGGTTGGAGAAAATCTTTAGAGGTGTAGGTATGCTCTGGAAAGGAGAGGAATGAAGGTTAGTCACAGCAAGATAGAATATATGTGTGTGAATGAGAGGAACCCAGGTGGAACGGGGTGGCTGCAGGGAATGGATATCAAGAAGTCGGAGGATTTTAAGTATTTAGGGTCAGCAGTCCAGAACAACGGCGAGTATGGAAAAGAGATAAGGAAACAGGTTCAGGAGGAGGGATAGGGACTATACTGGTAGACGAATGCTGGAATGGGAGATGCCAGGCAGGAGGGCTAGAGGAAGACCAAAAAGAAGATTTATGGACATAGTGAGAGAGGATATGAAGTTCGTTGGTGTGAGAGAGGTGGACACAGAGAATAGGGTTAGATGGAGAAGGTTGATTCGCGGTGGCGACCCCTGAAAGGAAAAGCCGAAAGGAGAAGAAGATAAGTAACCAGGGTGTTATTGCCAGAAATAGAAATGGTTGCTGTTCTACTCAATTTGTGATAGTGCAGACAACTGTAGTTTAAAAAATGTAAAAGAAATTATCGATGGATGAATGGTTATACACCGAAGACTGCACTAAAAGGTTAAGTACATAAAAACTACCATACTGTGTGGTCCCACAACCGTATTTACAAAACTCACAAAAGGCAAACAGGCCCTGTGGCTGTATTTAGCAATTCACATTAATTTCCTCCTTCAAAGTAAAGAGCTACGTTATTACATGCCCATAAGCGACCGCTTTGTTTAAGTCTGCACCTCATCCTGGCTTTAGTCCTTTGTAACAACTCAAATGAGGAAAACACCTCAAACTTCCTCTTTTTCTAATACTTCTGTCATGGACTCTGTATGTAAATCATGAAATAATAACGTAAAGAATAATACCTTTTTAAAAGGTACAGAAATCAGAAACTATAACCTTGAAAGCAGGCATGAAATATAATTGAGGCAATGTGTTGCTTCAGATTGTACTAAGGTGTGTCCCTGTGTGTACTTCAGCTGTGGTCACACACGTCCCATATCTTTTGGTTGCTGGGTGTCTACTTTGTTTGTCTCACCTGACCAGAGAAAACTCCTCCCTGTCTGGGAAGCAATAAAGGGAACTGGGAAGACTAATACCTCTGGATTTGGTTTTGAAAGCTCACAATTCAGCCAAACTCCATAGACGAAAATGACATCCACTGCTGGTCGACTGGCCCACCAGCAAAAGCGGGAACAAGGAATTGGCACTAATCAGTATGCAGTGAAATTTTGCAAGCAGGACTATGAATCTCTGCGCCAGCGTTGTCTTGAGACTGGACGTCTATTTGAGGATGACTGCTTTCCGGCTGAGTGCAAGTCATTGGGCTACAATGAATTGGGACCATGCTCATCTAAGACCAGAGGTGTAGTTTGGAAGAGACCAATGGTAAGAAGAGATATAAAATTAGGGATTTAAACTGTGATTTATGAATTTTGAGCTTTGTAATCGTATTTGATCTAATTTAGATAAGATCGCTTCCCACATCTGCAAACTTTGCACATAGATTTTATTAGACTCAGCAGATTTCATGTAAATTTATGTCAGATCATCATAGATTCAGTAAATGAAGGTATTTTTCAGGATGATCTTTCAGGATAGGGAAGAACTGTGCCTTGCATGACACTTAAACTAAAACACACAACTATCCTGTAAGATTCTAAGAGTGCTCACCTTGAATTAGGAGAGCACAGCTTCTGATTATTGCTTTATATAAGCATACATTTTAATGTTATTTGAACCCAGAAAATATCCAAATCTCAGGATGTACAGCTATCCAAATGTGTCAATTGTATTTATTGACATTGTCAAAAAAGTTTAAGGGAACAGGTTGTAAAACATTTCTCCCAAAATAAAGTTTGTCACTGGGGCTCTTCATAGGAAATGTGTTCCAACCCAAAGTTCATTAATGATGGAGCCACGAGAACAGACATTTGCCAAGGATCCCTGGGTAAGTTGATAACATACAATGTAAGGATACATTTCAAATGAATTACTCAATGATGAGATGCTTTGACATTTAGAAAACAGTTGTTGGAACAATGCGAGGGTACTCATCCTCATTTTGTCTGGCCTTTCTGTGCAGGAGATTGTTGGCTTCTGGCCGCGATAGCCTCTCTGACTCTAGACCAGAGAGTCCTGTCTCGAGTGGTGCCCCTTGGACAGAGTTTCTCTGAGCGATATGCAGGAATATTTCACTTCCAAGTAAAGAATCTCCTTTCTATTTCATTACTCTAAAATATTCAAGCACATTGTGGGGACTGCCATCAAAAAATCAAAATAGGGCTTATCTAGAAATAATAAATGTGAATTTGTGCATATTCTAACTTTTCTTCTGCTGCATCTCTGGAACATTGTATTAGCTTTGCTGGGTATACTGGTCAAGTCAACATATCAATTGTTGTATGTGCACATTCTTAAACAACTACACACATGCATACAGTCTTTCAGCTAAGATACTGCAGACTTATTCAGCAGGTGACCCCACTATGAGTCATGGGAAAAGTTTGTCCTGTCACCCTTGAAACAAATTAAATAAAAATTAAATTAATTAAATCAAATAAAGTCCCAAAACTATAAGCAATAAAGAAAAAACTTCAAGTCAGATGACATTGGTGCTTTTTCCATCCATTGCTTAGGTTTGTATCATATATGAACTTTGTTGTGGCCCTTAACATTTGAGCAATCAATCCTACAATTGACAGATGGTACGCATAGTACTTACACATATTTTGAGGAACTCACTTTTATTGTTGTTGTTAATATTATCATTGTTTTGCGATTGAAATTGTCCACAGTGTTGCAAATGTAATCTTTTCAGTTCTGGCAGTTTGGTGAGTGGGTGGATGTGGTGGTTGATGACCGTTTACCCACCAGAAATGGAGAGTTGCTGTTTGTCCACTCAAAGGAGGGCTCAGAGTTTTGGAGTGCACTGCTGGAGAAGGCCTACGCCAAGTATGGATGATTATCTTGGCTATTTTAGATCCTTCTCTTCATCAAAATAGCCTCAAATGATAAAATAATAATTAACAAAAGTTATACACTGAGTAATAAATAATGATGAAAAGTTGACATTTCTGTTTATGACAGGTTGTGCAGTAGTTATGAGGCCCTATCAGGTGGAAACACAATTGAGGGTTTTGAGGACTTTACTGGAGGAATTGCAGAAATATATTCTCTGAATAAGGCCCCTCCAAACCTCTTTCAAATCATGAAGAGGGCTCTGAAGTTGGGCTCTCTAATGGGATGCTCTATTGATGTAGGTCATTCTATTTGCATAGCACCTAATTTGCATACCAACAGTAATTATGTCATCATATGGAAATGTTTGTTTATCTGTTTTCAGATCACCAACGCCTATGAGACAGAGGCAGTTACAGCTCTCAAACTTGTAAAGGGACATGCATACTCAGTCACGGGTGCAGAGGAAGTAAATACTTTATCTAAACTGTCAATAATCAATCAAAGTCATTTGTTTTATTTGCTTTTCACCATTTGGTTGTTGTTGTATTTTACAAAAAGCAAACATTGTTAACTGCTGCCCCAGGTTAATTTTCGTGGCAGACTGGTTCAGCTGGTACGTGTCAGGAATCCATGGGGTCAAGTTGAGTGGACAGGTCCCTGGAGTGATGGGTAAACAAAATGTACACTATATACAGCAGATAAAACAATTGCGGGTAAATGGATTTTCCTAAAAGGATAATTATTCATCACACTAAGATCTGGTGAATGGAGTCACGTCAGTGAAGATGAGAAATCAAAATTGAACCATGTGGCGGAGGATGGAGAGTTCTGGTAAATCTACCATCATATAACATCATGTATATCTTTTGTTGGTGAATTAGAAATATTTTATAACAATTTCCGGCCAGATCACAATGTTCCTGGGAAAACTGTTGCGCGATTTGAAACTCCTGTTTTGTCCGGCTCTCCCCAGGATGTCCTATTTTGACTTCATTAAGCACTTCTCCATGCTTGAGATCTGTAACTTGACCCCAGACACAGTCATGTGTGATGATGTGGGCCGCTGGAACCACTATCAGTTTGAAGGGACGTGGAGGGTCGGCTCTACTGCGGGGGGCTGCCGTAATCACCCAGGTAATAGAGCTACATTTCCTCTAAGTCCTGAGCTAAGTTAGATTACAAAGAACAAATAAATACCCCTTTCTGTGCTCCAGCAACGTTCACATCCAATCCCCAGTTTGTGGTGCGCCTAGAAGATGTTGATGATGATCCTCTGGATGGAGAGGATGGCTGCACCTTTCTGGTGGGAGTGATGCAAAAGAATGGTCGACAGGAGAGGCGGCTGCATCGCAGCCTTGAAACCATCGGTTTTGCTATTTATGCGGTATTGTTGAACATTTTGTTACTCCATAAATGAACACCGTTTGAATTTTACTACCTATTTCTGTTCTAAAGAGTAATTCTTTGTTGTGTACCTACAGGTTCCAGAAGAGGTGAGCATTCTTTCTATTTAGGGCTTGTGAAGGCATCACTAGAAATCCAACTCAAACTAAATTATACATTTAAAAAAGGTGGGAGGGCCAGTGATAGGCATAATGTGAATAGTGGGGTTCACTGTAGTTATAACTATTTAGAAAGAAATTTGAGTTTTTTGCTTACTGATCTACTGCACTATTTGACATCTGTGGAAAGCTCAAAGGACGCAGGAATGTCCATCTTGGTCCAGACGTCCTGCTGCGGCAGAAAGCTGTGGCAATGAGCAGCACTTTCACCAATACACGGGAAGTGTGTGATCGCTTCAAACTTCCTCCAGGAGAGTACGCCATCATTCCCTCGACCTTCAAACCTCACAAGACGGGCAGCTTCGTACTCAGAGTTTTTTCGGAAAAACAAGCAGCCACCAGGTATCCACCCTTCCACTCGACTTCTCGGGTCTGGGTTTATGCTGTCATCTAGTGGACGAAGGGAGGAAAAGCGCTCAGTTAAATCTACAGTCATAAATTTTCTTGTCTTTAAAACTGAGTGAGCTGAATGTCTTTTTTTTTTATTATTTGTTTTTTTTAGCCCGCTTGAGGAGGATATTGATATTGAATTAAAGGAGGTAAATGACTGTGACACTGGGATGAAATTATGGATAATTTTAAGTCCTCCTGCTTTTATTTGTTACTTATGAAAAGGGGATACCTGTCTCCTGTCACAGGAGGAGATATCAGAGAATGATGTAGATCCTCATTTCAAGTACCTCTTCAGGGATTTTGCTGGTAATGTAAGTAACATAAGATACATAAAGAGGATAATTTGATTAGGGCAGGGCAATGCAGGTATTTTGATTAAATTTGGGTGAGACCCTTTTAAAGTTTAAATATTAAATTAACAGTTTTACCCACACAATATTTGGTAAAATAAATAAACAAACATATCAATACAAATATTTATCATCATTATCATTATTGTTATTATTCATTGGTCATTAATTGATCTAAATGTCATTGGAAAATGTCCGTAGTAAATTTAGTTGCTTTCCAATTGACAAGAACTTACCTGAAAAATGTCCTTCTATATTTTTTGAATACTGCCCAGCTTTACATGTAAGTCTCCCAGTCTTGGTTGAGCCATTAAATTATTTCAAAACGTTTTGTATTTTTGATTTTTTATAGGACACAGAGATATCGGTCTTCGAGCTGGTTAAAGTTTTGAACAATGTTGTTTCCCATCGTAAGTATTGAACTGTTATATTGATATACTATAGCTTCTCAAAATATTCATAGCCCTAGTTTGAAACGCTGATGTACTTCCCTTTCGTGCAGGGTCCGATATCAAGACAGATGGCTTCAGCCTCGAGACAGGTCGTCTTATTATCAGTCTGTTGGATGTATCCTTTTTAAGAAATAAGCCTCTGAGGCCAATCTAATTCTATTCATTAGCAAAACCATGCTCAGAATTAATTTTCAGCAGTGGACTATGAACAATAATGTCATTCTAACTTTATGAATGATCTTTTTTTCTAGTACCAAGCTTACAAAAGAGAAAACAAAACCTTAATTTTCTACAGAAAGATGAAAGCTCGATGTTAGGACTGGTGGAATTCCACAAACTTTGGGGCAAAATACTAAATTACCTGGTAGACCACAATTTATTTGGCACAATCCAGATGCCAATCATTTTGGAAACAGTGATTTTATTTTTAATTTACCATTGTTCACTGGTGTTTATTTTTTAGGAGATTTTTAAAAATCATGACCAAGACAACTCTGGGACCATGAGCTCCCATGAAATGAGAGGTGCTGCCTCTGAAGCAGGTAACAAATATTACAACTGATTTCAATCAGTTGAGAGATATTAAAGATAACTCATTTTTTAACTGATTTTGGTCGCTGGCACAGACTTATTCAATAATTACATTAGATAATGAAGTTAATTTTTGGGTTATATATGTATATTATGTTTATCCAGTTCTGATGTGATTCAAATGTTTCCAAACTTTCTGCATGAAATGAAAAATGAGCAATAACTAAATAAAAGAGAAAGATTTTCTGGATTTGGTAGATTTTCCAAAGCTTACATTTGACTACATTCAAAGAGCGAAGGCCTGTAGTGTTCTCTCACTGCATACAATGTGATTTGTTAAGTCAGTAAATTGCAATTTAAAAAAAAAGGGAATTTCAAACCTGCAACAAGCATTAGAGGCGGCATCATTATCCTGCTAATATTGAACCTCTTGCTACACTCCTACAGTGTCTGAAATAATCCATAAATCTACAGGCTGCAAGTAAGCAGTGAATAAAAAGTATTTCTTGTTTTTTTTCTCAGGTTTCCATGTCAACAATGCTGTACTGCAGGCCATTGTCAGTCGCTACGCTGATGCACAGTATGCTATTGACTTTGACAGCTTTGTTGGCTGTCTGATTAAAGTCGAAATGCTCATCAGTATGTGTCTAATGTACCATTTGGGGGGCAGCTGCATGTTTGTGCTGTATAAATATTAATCGCTCTTTATTTTTCTGTCTCTCAACCAGAAATGTTTAAGGCCCTGGAGAAAGCAGGCTCAAGGAAAATTGAGTTGAATATGCAGCAGGTATGCCAGATAATAACAAAAGCAGATATTTGCTCATTGCCAAGATAATTCATTATATACTTTTGTTTCTTTCACAGTGGCTGTGCCTGGCAATATACTAGCTTGGGGAAAAAAACGCATTTCAGCTCATTTCAGTTTTACCATGGATCATTCCAAAAATATGTTTTCTTGTTCTGTTGATTCTATAAACCATGTCAAAAATGTTTTGAAAGAAAATTGTAGATGTAAATCATATGAAAATCATGTGAAAATCACTGAGGCCTCACTTTTAGTTGGGTATATGTACTTTTTTCTATCATCATTCTCATCATCGTCATCATCACCATCCTTCTTTATTTTCTTCTTCTTCCTTTTATTATTATTATTATCATTATTATTATTATTAGTAGTAGTAGTAGTAGTAATAGTAGTAGTAGTAGTCGTGGCAGTTGCTGTTATGCAGGTGCAGGGGGGAATTAGTCTTTTTTAATGATGGAATGTTTATGAAACTCAAATGGCAAACGGTCTTGACAGAAATATGACATATTGAAAAGGGGCATGCCACCGAAACTAATAGCACTGTCTGTGCCTTCGGGTGATTACTGACTGAATAAAGGACAAATTCAAATTGTTGTTTTCAATGTTTATGAGTACAATCAGGAATGCACCAGCAGTCCCTGTAGATCTAAACATTTGACCTAAGATAAGTTGGAAATGTATTTGAAATGTTGTTTCCTTGACCAAGAGTTATTGTGAACCGGAAGAATCAGTAAGGCTGCATGGACAGCATTGAATGTCAACCACATGAAAAGTACCTGTGACCCAAGTAAGCTCAGCAGTAGGTGTGGCAAAAGCTGAGGTTTGGAATACTCAAAACTCCCTAAACTGCTCAAACAACTTACATATCAGGTAACAGGCAGGTATTGAACAACATCTCTTATACCTTGAAAATGTCAGGGATTGCAGCTAAACTTCAACATGACCGAGAAAAAGCAAATGGAACTGGATCAAATGCCAAGGCAGTGAAATACCTCAATCAGGACTACGAGTTACTGAAAAGAAGCTGTCTGAAGAGAGGGCAGCTGTTTGAAGATGACTGTTTTGAGCCTCTGGCCTCATCCTTAGGCTTCAATGAACTTGGACCAAATTCCTACAAGGTTCGGGGCATCGAATGGAAGCGACCTACGGTGGGTGCAGTCAGTAGATGGCAACATCTGATGGACGTTTACTGAACTGCTGAGTTTTTTGTCTCAGATGCGAGGGCCAAAATCTATTCATTTTTAATAGTAACAGGATTTTCTGTCCATGTTTTTTATTGCCTCGGATACATTTTTTAATGGAACTATGTTTCCCTTCCTTGTGACCGGTCCGTGGTATCATTAAAAACTGAATCAGTAACATCACCAATTTAGAGACTGCATCCTTCATCCTTCTTTTCTCATCCATTATTTATCTGTTTTTTCATCTAGAAAAGATTTTCAGTTCCAATTAATCATTAAGACTGCATTAAAAAATGTCATTTTTTACTTGAAATCTCCAACAATATTTCGCATTATGTTAACTATTATCTTAACTATGAGAATACAGTACATAAATGAACTGATGTGACATTTCATTGTATGACTACTGATAACACCTTTTTCAGGAATTGTTCTCCAAGCCAAAATTCATTGTGGACAATGCTACCAGAACTGATATTTGTCAAGGTGCACTTGGTGAGATTTACACACACGCACATAACTAAACTCACAAACACTCACGCACTTGAATTTTCTTGCCTCACTTCAATGCTGAACCTCACTGACACAGAAGTCATTTTTATTGACAATATTGACAAGGCTCTTATCGGCGCAGGAGTGTGCCTCGAAGAGCATCCAATGAGACACTTGTGCCAAAATAAATGTGTATACTGAACATATGACTTCCATAACATTGGACATGAAAAGAGGAGGGATAGTGAATATATTGGTAGACAGATGATGAGTTTGTAACTGCCAGACAGGAGGGATAAAGGAAGGCGGAATAAGAGACTGATGGATGTCATGAAAGAGGACATGAGATTAGTTGGTGGGAAAGAAGAGGATAAAGAGGATCAAATAAATGGAGGCAGATGATTCGCTATGGTGACCCATCAAGAGAACAGCTGAAAGGGAGGAAGTTTTAAGTTTTTTTATCAGAAAAGATATATCATTTGTCATTCTAGACATACAGTAATTTTTAGTTTATTCAAAGCGTAGACCCTGAAAGTGGCTGTATGTAAAAGGGTTTGAAACAGCCAGCTCAACACATCCTATGCTCTGTCTTACACAATGGATCAGTGTCGATGGAAAACTATGTGGTGCGTCCCGTTGTTGATTGGTACAATACAACAATAAGTAGGATTTTGACAGGGATTTATGTTTGTTCAAATACATACCAGACCTGTTTTACTTGCAAGTGTGATGAAAATAACAAATGTGAGAGACAGACAGTCTCTTGGTGTTCTTTAATGACTTATTAAAGTCAAACGATTTGACTTTAGGTGATTGCTGGCTTTTGGCGGCCATCGCATCCTTGACTCTCAACAAACAAGTTTTGTCTCGTGTGGTTCCCCATGACCAATACTTTGACCAGAACTATGCTGGCATCTTTCACTTTGAGGTACATTCATTTTTACATACATCAAATATACCACACTATCGAAGAACTAAAGTGTCAAAAATTGTTTGTTCCCTGCTTGGTTATCAGTTCTGGCAGTTTGGTGAGTGGGTGGATGTGGTGGTTGATGACCGTTTGCCGACTAGAAAAGGAGAACTGCTATTTGTCCACTCCAAAAATGGCTCGGAGTTTTGGAGTGCACTGCTGGAGAAGGCCTACGCCAAGTATGCATTGATTGAAGTCAGGATTAAATTCGTTATTTCCTTGTAAAATTATTTTTTCAGAAACCTCCTTTTTGCTATAGGTTAAACGGATGCTATGAAGCACTTTCTGGAGGCAACACTACCGAGGGATTTGAGGACTTCACCGGAGGCATTGCTGAGAGGCACGACCTGGGAAAACCAGACCCTCACCTCTTTAAAATCATTAAGAAAGCCCTGGAGAGAGGCTCCCTTCTGGGATGCAGCATTAATGTTTGTTTTAGCCTTTTGTCTCAATCACATGTAGCCTGGTACTGTCATGTATTGTTGCTTTTTTCATCACAGTCTATTTGTCTCCATTGCAGATCACCAGTGCATCCGATTCAGAGGCTGTCACGCAAAGCAAACTGGTCAAAGGTCATGCTTATTCTGTGACAGGAGCAGATCAGGTAACGAGATGGCCAATGTCAATTCAAAGAGATAGAAAATTTTTCATTTGTTTGTTGGTTTGTTGGTTTGTTGGTTTTCAGGCCTGGTGTAATTGACAACTGCTTGTTTGTGTCAGGTGGAGTACAGAGGAGGCACTGAGCAGCTGATCAGGATCAGAAATCCTTGGGGCGAGGTTGAGTGGAATGGAGCCTGGAGCGACAAGTCAGTATTGTGTACTTAAAAAGGCCAAAGTAACAGGAACAACCAGATGTCAGCAACATGAGTGGAAACTGGTTCTTCTGAAAACCCAGCCTAATTAAAACATGGACAGTCTTTGTTTGGATTAGGGCGTTGATCATATTTGTTCATGTCTGCCATACTCTGGGCTTTGACCAAACACACCCATTTGAATAGCTGGTAAATAGTACAATAAACTAGCTTGTAAACACAATACTCAGACAGAAAAGTATTTTGTAAGGCTTGAGGTTGAGGCACATGCAATAATCTTTCAGCCCTACTATTATTTCCTCAATGTCATACTTCTGTGTTTCTACCACAAATGTGTGGTACACTTCTGTAGTTCTTCTCAGTGGCGATACGTGAAGGATGAAGATCGAGCAAGGCTGACCAAGCGTTGTGAAGACGGGGAATTCTGGTAAGCCCAACACCAAACACAGTTTACAAAAATAAAATCAGATATGATGAGATTAAATATAATCTGTAGTATTGATACAAAACACATATTTTTCCACTCGTTGGTGCTCATTGCCAAAGATATTGTAGCGTAGGGTGAGAAGACTGGCCACCGAGACCCATAATCCCTTGCGGCTATAAGGACCTTTTGGAGTCTCCCCATGGTTCGGGGTTTGAGAACTCTGTCATGTAAATAGTTGTATTATTTTGTTCATGTTGTGCTACATTAACTTCCATCAGTAGTTGTCATCATGGGTGGATGCACCCTTAATGTAACTGTTGGGTTGAGACATACGATCCTCGGGTTTTTCCCTATCCAAAGGTTGGAATGTTGCTATAAACTCACAAAATGTATTTCCACTAGTACTACAACCCTTATTGTAAGTAATGTGAGTCTTACGCTGGTGTTGATGGTATCTCAATGTGTTTGGAAAAAAAACATGTTTCTGAAATGAAAGAGTAGTGCTGCATTGTTTGTTTAGCTTGGGAGACAACGTTTGGACTCTCAGGAACTGGTATTAACTACCTCCTTATCAGAAGTCGGCCTGCATGATAGCTAAACACTGACTTTAACAGAAAATCGTAATTCACACCAACTCCAAACTTCCCATGGAAATAATAGTGGAAGAGGACGTTAAGTTTGTTGTCTGTAATGACGTAAGCAAATAATGATCCATGACTCTAGGATCGACCAGTAGTGATGTCTGACGATCATATTTGCATGATATGATTTCTGTGCCAAGCCAGGGAAGGATGCTGTAAACCTGTGGAGCCAGGCAGGAGAGATATAACACGTGTTTGAAATCTAAAGCTGTCTCCTGTGTCTAATGGTAATGAACCCCTATTAGTAAACACGGTCTGTCCTTCCCCCCGAAAAAACAAAAGTGTGCTTATTTAAGCCACATAGAAGATAGATAAAGCAGTGTCTGTAGCCAGGACGGTGTTGGAAGAAGGGGTGATGCTCCTCACTTATAGTTAGGTCTGTCCTGGGAAATTGAAAACCTGAGCTGTGCAGCATGGTAATCTTAGCAAGTGATACCAGGAGACAGAATGAGAGACGGCAGGCACAGTTCTCTAATGTGTCATCACTGCTTATCTCAACACCAACACAAATATATCTGCAATTGCTGGTTGATGACCAACCTTTGCTAACCTCAGTATCAAAATCCAAAATATGTACAGTACAGCAAACAAAACAAAACAAAACCAAGCAAACAAACATAAACCCTACTACAATAAGTCTTTTTTGGATATGATTAATATATTTGCATCTTGATATTTTTTCCAAAGGATGTCATTTTCAGACTTCTTGCACCATTATTCTTCCATGGAGATCTGCAACCTCACACCCGATGCCCTCAAAGGAGATGATTACAAGAAATGGGCTGAGTCAGAGTTTGAAGAGACATGGAGAAGAGGGGTGTCTGCTGGGGGCTGCAGAAACTATCCAAGTATTGAACAGTTTTACCAATGTCTCTCTCTAGTTTTGAAAAAAAAACTAAACACTGCTGTATGTACTTAGCTGGCCCTTTTCCATGCATTTAATTTTGTGCCTGATTCGCTTTCCATCAACATTTGCTCCTCGACATAGACACCTTCTGGATGAATCCTCAGTTTGTTATAAAGCTGGATGAGGTGGATGATGACCCAGATGCTGACGAGGAAGGCTGCACCTTCATTGTTGGCCTGATGCAGAAGAATAAGCGCCGCAGAAGGAAAGTTGGTGAGGACTTGGAGACCATTGGCTTCGCCATCTATGAGGTAAGGACTGGCTGTTAAGAGGGAAATGATTATGAAAGTATTTTCATCAACATTTGTAATCATTATTATCCATTTTTGTTTGTTCGTTCCTCTCTCTGCAGCTACCAGAGCAGGTGTGTGTGAAAGACGGATATACTCTACATCTACATGTTATTGACATGAAGCACTGTTTTTCAGAGTTTAAATTCAGTAAAGGTTTGAAGATCATGAAAAATGTACATTAAAGAGAAAAGTGGGTTGCCTCCATGTGATCAAATGTCATTTTTACAGTACTCTGGCTTGAGGCAAGTGCATATGAAGAAAAACTTTTTCCTGCGCAACTGCTCAGCTGCTCGCTCTGAGACCTTCATCAATATGCGAGAAGTAAGCAACCGGCTCTGCCTCCCCCCCGGGGAGTACCTCATCATCCCCTCCACCTTTGAACCCAATAAGAATGGAGATTTTTACGTGCGAGTCTTCTCTGAAAAACAGGCTGAATTCCAGTACGTACAATGACCAGTTCAAAAATGACACCTGGTGTTAAATTCAATATCATAACATTCAAAAAGATTGTATCATACATTTTTCTTGTCTTTTTGTAGAGAAATTGATGATGGTATTGACTGCCACGTTGAACAGGTAAAAGCTTTTTTTTTTTTTCTTTGAATGCACTGATAAACACTTCAGCTTGAAAACAAGGCACAAAGATTGTCCTTTGAACATCTAGATTGATACAGGGGAAGATGATATCTGTGACAGATTCAAGGGGTTGTTTGGGCAGCTTGCTGGACATGTAAGTCTGCAACAGATTCATAATCTGGCTTTCTCTGTGTGCCCAGTGTAATCATGATTTGTGACTATGTGTCTGTGTCATTCCCAGGATATGGAAATTTCTGCATTTGAGCTGCGAAAAATTCTCAACCGAGTCGTAGTGAAAAGTAAAGCAAATTATCTACCTCAGTATGTACAATAATTGAAGCCGGTCCTTCAAAAGCATTTATCCCCTTTTCAGGAAATGACATAAAAACCAGTGGGTTTAGCCTGGAAACCTGCCGCAACATGGTCAACCTCCTTGATGTATCCTTTACATTTATCATCCTTTTCCATACCGTCCAGACCATCACTTTTGATTTTCACTCATCAATATAAAGACAGCGAAGCAGCCGCAGACATATCTCACCAGATTCACTTCTGTTGTATTTCTTTGACCTTCCCTTTAAAGAAAGATGGAAGTGGCAAGCTTGGACTGGTTGAATTTAGGATCCTGTGGACAAAGATTGAGAAGTTCCTGGTATTTTTGCGATCACATTAATAATGCACAGGAAACAGTTTATTTGTGATCACATGTCATTAAATGTATAATTCTCACTTAGGACCTTTACAGAGAAAGAGATGCAGACAAAAGTGGCTGCATGAGTTCTTCTGAGATGCGTTCTGCAGTGGAGGCTGCGGGTGAGAAGTCCATTTTACTTTTCTATGAAGATTCTCAGCAACCGTGTAATCACAGTATTCACTGATGATTCTTATCATAGTATATCTTGAAGAATTCACCAAAAGGCTTCCTCCATTGTGAAGTGGTTAAGCCTCTTGGTGGAACATCTTCTAGACATTAAAAGAATTCTGTTACTGTAAATTACACTCCCCTTGGTGAACAGGATACTTGAAACCAAACACTAACAGAATTATCATTGTTCGGCTGGGAGATGTTTGTGCTATGTGCTGTTTTCCTCAAGATCACCTTGTTGCATCTGTTGTCTCTCGTTTAGGTTTCTCCCTCAACAACTCACTGCATCAGATAATTGTTGCCCGCTACAGTGAAGCAAACTTAACCATCGACTTTGACAACTTTGTGGGCTGTCTGATCCACTTAGAATCCCTCTTCAGTGAGGTTTTCGGACCATTTTTAATCTGTCAGCCATTTAAACACTATGCAGAGCTTTGATCTTTATCTTTACCCACAATAGATACCTTCAAGACCCTGGACAAGGATGGATCTGGTAAAATACAGTTGGGTTTCATGGAGGTAAGCAGCTATCTTAATAATGTATGATGATTGTCAACTGAGGGCTTATGGAACATTGCATAACTGGTACTTTTGTTTTTGTCAACAGTGGCTGAATCTGTCAATGGTGTAGAGAAGCTACATCAATAAGAAGAATTCACATTCTGTTAAACAAGAACCATAGATCCCCCATTGTGTATGAAAAAGAGAATCACTGAATTCTCAGAAAGACAATGTTTGAATAAAATCTGCAAATATGAATCAAGTTATTCAGTAAATATATAATTTTTATTTAGTCCATGCATATTAAATGCAATGTTAATTTGTGAGTTCTGTATTTTTTTCAATTAGATTTTGCATGCCTGAAACTTGGACTACAGTTGCCAGATGATTTCAGTTTAGCACAAAGATTAGAATGTGAACCTCTTTGACAACTGTTAATGAAATCCAAGACTCTAAAGTTCATCTTCAAACAACTTGTGGTACTGCCCAAACCTGAAATATCAAAACAAGCAATGATGTTGTCAGTGACAAGTAAAAATATTACACCTCCCCAAATCTAGAGGTAACACATCTTGATCGACACTTTGAAGGTGCTATTTCTATGTAGACAGATTTGTCATTATACTTAACGTCACATTTAACTCATAGTTTTCACTTAGTGTTGGAAGATATCCATAATTCTTGTAGCAAATAGATTGTAGTCTTGTTATTAGATGCAAGAAAAAACATGTTTTGATGGAAAGACCAATTCTTCCTTGAGTCACTGGCAAGAGGCAGGTTTTGTATTTGTTAGTGTTTATGATTTCTAGTTATGTGATTAGATGTGATTAAAGGCTCTCTTAGGGACTTTTCTTTTTGTTATCAAATGCATTATGGTCCCTTGACTTGTGACGTGACCGCATTGTTATAGTTAAACAGTTGAAACTTGAGCTGGGCAAAGACAGGGGGCTTCTCCTCAAAAAGACATGGAGTTCTTAATTAAGAAAAGAACAAATCTGTATTAAGCCTGATGCCTACTGGTGAAGAATCAGAGGTTTTTTTGGTGGCCCTCAGGAGCAAGCAATTCCCAAAGATCAGTGGATGTGCTTTAAAGCCTGAAAGGAACAGGATAAATTCAGTACCTACAAAGTAACAGTAGGTGGCAGAGTCGTGGATTTTGGGTTTCCTGCTTTGACGTCATTGGCGGGGTTGTGGCCAAACCTGCTGTGAGCTTGGGCCAGAATTTTTCTGTCACACAGACAAAGTTGCAGCCATTTCCTGCCCACTATGGTTACTAATGTTTTTCCCTCATGCTTCTCAATAGTTGCTGCCATACAGAACTCCAACTTTATATTCTTGTTAGTTATTCTATGAAACAAATTGTCGCCCCTTCCTCCAACACAGCCATTCCATGAGTGAAAAATTTTCAACTTTACAAGCTACAGCTTCCATTTCCTTTTTTTTCCTTTCCTTGCTGAGGAGGATTGTAGGTCTTACATGTGGCGACAGATTCAGCCTTGTTGGAACAGGGAAGAATTGTACTACTTTACAAGCCTTTAGCATACTGAGAAAACAAAGCTAAAATCAACAAAAATCTTCACTGTCAGAGAGGGAATTACCTTCATATATACATCTGAGGAGTTTCTAAACAGGTCCAATTTGTATCTACATTGTAGAAATAATGGTTGAGTAGTGTCCACAGTTAATCGCTTTATTGCACATTACATTAACCTCACATTAACTTAAACATTAGCATAGACATCAAGCCCCTGCACTACACAATTTGACTGTGTATAATGTCAAACAATAATCATTTAATGATTGCACAATACAATGGTGCAATACTCCAATTAATGCCTGAACAGCTGCTATTTCTACTGGTTGTGTTTTTGTGTCTGTATTGATTTATTATTTATTATATTTATACTTGTGTTTTTGTCTGGTATGCACAGTGCTGTGCTGAGGCTGGAATTTTCATTTCCCCATGCACCCAAGGGATCAATATGAGTACCTAGCTACCCGCCTGCCTCACTACGTACTTACCATTACAGGTTTGGACAGAACATGTCTCACAAGAATGCGGAGGTCTGACGTGAGTAATATGGGCACAGTTAGTTTCACAGAGCATAGAAAGACCTCATTTTTCAAGCAACAAATCAACAAGTCCCCACCAGTGTTTCTGACTAAATTAATCTGTAAGTCTAGATCTTGGGGATGGACACCCTCCCTTTGTATGAAAATAGACCTTAGACTTTTCTTTTTGAGAAAGCATATAGTTAGAGCTAGGCTCACCCCTGGTTCTGCTGCCATTGGCTTACTGTAATAAAGGGATATCCCATGAGGCACTTAGCTCATTCCCGAGTCACTGGGTTATCTTATTTCACAGATTCCCAGGGGGCGTGGTTGGTCTTCTGCACCAGTCCTGCCAAGTACCCATCATTATCAGGTCCCTCCCATCAGGCTGCAGGTTCAGGTCAATCAGGACCTTAATCAACAGACATATGAACTGTTTTTTCCTTCAGACCATCTCCCTCCTCAGTGTGTCAGAGCTTAGTCCGCATTGCCAGTTGTAAGTCGGACCCGTTTCTGGTGAGAGTTGGACTCTGCCAGGGCTGCCCTTTGTCACCAATTCTGTTCATAACTTTAATGGACAGAATTTCTAGCCGCAGCCAGGGCGTCAAGGTGATCTGGTTTGGTGGCCACAGAATCAAGTCTCTGCTTTTTGCAGATAATGTGGTTCTGTTGGCTCCATCAGGCCATTATCTCCAGCTCTCACTGTAGCGGTTTGACACCGAATGTGAAGCAGCAGGGATGAGGATCAGCACCTCCAAATCTGAGACCATGATGCTCAAGCGGAAACGGGTGGAGTGCCCACTCTGGGTCAGGGAAGAGGTCCTGCTCCAAGTGGAGGAGTTTAAATATCTTGGTGTCTTGCTCACGAGTGAGGGAAGGATGGAGCAGGAGATCGACAGGCGGATCCATGCAGCGTCTGCAGTGATGTGGACTCTTTACCGGTCTGTTGTGGTGAAGAGGGAGCTGAGCTGTTGGTAGTGACCGAAAGAACGAGATAACTGATACAAGCGACCGAAAAGTTTTCTCCGCAGGGTGGCTGGACTCTCCCTTAGAGATATGGTGAGAAGTCCCGCCATCCAGGGGGAACTCGGAGTAGAGTCGCTGCTCCTCTGCATAGAGGAGTCAGATGAGGTGTCTCGGGCATCTGGTCAGGATGCCTGCTGGACGCCTCCCAGGGGGGGTATTCCAGGCATGTCCATCTGGGAGGAGGCCATGGGGAAGACCCAGTACACACTGGAGAGACTATGTCTTTAGGCTGGCCTGGGAGCACCTTGGGGTCCCCCCAAAAGAGCTGGACTATATAGCCGGGGAGAGGGAAGTCTGGGCCTCCCTGCTCTGGCTGCTGCCCCCGCGGCCCAACTTCCGATAAGTGGCAGAAGATGGATGGACGGATGGATAGATGGATGATTATTTTATATTTATTTAATGAATATTTAAGCCATTATTGTGCTGCTACACCAGAACCTTGTAGCTGTTAGAGATTGTTTGTACCTGTCCCTCACAAATCTCATACGATCCCTGTCTCTTTCACACTATTGCTTTCTACCTCTGTCCTTCTCTCTTGCTCTCTTTTTACTCCAGCCAGTCAAGACAGACGGCCACACGCGATGAGCTTGGATCTGTCCAAGTTTGTGCTTGAAAACCACAAGTATATGATTTTAATGGGTATAATTTCTAAAATGTGTCTAGTAATTGCAGGAAGAGTGCCAAAGTTTAAAACTTTTTGTGTAACCTGAGCTGTACCCCAAGGCATATTTTTTTTAAATAAAAGTAAAAAAAAGAAAAACATAATCATATCTCTAATGAAGTTTTGCCAGGAAAATAAAATTGTGTTTAGTGTAACAAATGTAATCAAATAAACCTTAAAGTCAGGGGGAAAATGTTTCATCATAGTAGGCAGAGACAAAAAAAATTGGTTTAAAAATGTAATGAAATTTGAAATATAAGAATGGCCCTTGCTTTCTGCTACTTTTCTATTGAATTTCACTTTTCTTTTTGAAGATACATTGCAAATTTTCAGGTGATTCATTTAATTCATTATCAGGAAAAAAATGGCAGATTTTTAAACTGAATGAGAACAACTGAAAACATTATTTTGAGAGGGTAAATGTAACTAAAAATATTAATAGCAGGAATAACAAGTCAAAACACAGGTACAGGTCTTCCTGAGACGGACCAGTAATTGAATTCTGAAAGTGGACTTTTTTACCACGATTTTTCAAATTAAGGAAAATTAAAGCAAAACAAATACAAAATCACCATGAG
Organism: Fistularia tabacaria; assembly: GCA_901007705.1. Taxonomy (NCBI): domain Eukaryota; kingdom Metazoa; phylum Chordata; class Actinopteri; order Syngnathiformes; family Fistulariidae; genus Fistularia; species Fistularia tabacaria. Next base: position 142,257 of record CAAKHD010013796.1, on the reverse strand, counting down.
TCAATTATGATTAATACTTATTTGCCATTTACCGTAAACAAAGATTTCAATTCATAGACACTCCTTCAACCACCCACCCAATAAATAAATAAATACATACATACATAAATAAACAGACTGGTTTGTCCTGGTGTGTTTGCACATACTAGACAGTTGCAAAAGAGTATTGGAATCTATAGAAGACGTAATTCCTGATTTTCTGCAGGACACTGAGAGTATCCTTTTGAGCTCTGCATTCCTTTTACTATATAAGGTCACTGAACTGCATCTGAGCTCATCTCTGTGAAAAATTGGGATAGGCTTGAGGTCCTTATAAGGTTGTAAGGGGCCGCTCCCACCTGTGACTCACTCGAACTTACCTGAGGTTTTACCTAAAAAGGAAGATCTATACCGCAAACAGAAATAGGGAAAAAAGGAGAGATCAGCAGAAATGTAAATATTGCGACAATAAAACAATAGTATCCAATGCGAAACGACTTCAATGTACAATTAATATATTTAAGGCTGCTGCTAAGCAGAAATACACCTGGACAAGGGGGTGTGGCTTGTTCGCAAGGTGTGCCCATTTAACACAGTACCTCCTCCTCCCCCTTCACTTGGTGACCTGCTCTTCTTCCTCATAACCCTCCAGCATTTTAGCTGCTGCCATTTTTCCCTCTGCTACTTGTTTCTCCCACACATCCCAAGCAAAATGGTGAGTACATTTCCGGCCACTTTGGGTAGTTTATACTGAGACTAAGAAATGCATAATTATGTCTACATGCACCAAATGCTCATTTTAAAAAAATCTATATGTAATGTGGAAAATGTGTTAAGTCTTGTTGCAAACCTGTCTACAACTACATTTTCACTTCATGAGTTGGAGGAGAGGTTTTATAAAGGGAAACAGTTATTTAGAAAGTATCAGTCAAGGTGTGGCTTTGCCTCCAAGATGAAGTTGACTTTTCAAACTTGTTCCAAGAGAATCCCTGAGGCATTCGTTCTAGTGCTAACTTGTTCCACGATGACAGGAATGTGACAGAGGCAGGGCCTTAAGTTACCATTACCATGGAAGCTACACCCATTTTATCTTTTTTTCTGAAAAGCTGCAACATCATTTATATTACAAAGTTTTATTAGTATTATAACTTGTCTTTTTACAAAGGTACTTTTCGATTTTTTATTTATTTATTTATTTTTTTTCTTTCCATTTCAGAAGTGAAACACAAGTTTGAATGCAGCTTAACTGTGAGCCAGACCCCAAACAGAAGTGCAAATTTATAACTCACTGATTTCTATTTTGGTTGGAATGTATACATTTAGAGAGCAATCAGAATCAGTGACGGACATGCCAAATCAATTATATTTTTTGCCTTTTCTTTTTTTAAGAAAAAGAACTCTAATACAATTGTCAGATGAGTAAGATGACATGTGGAAAAAAAAAAATCACATGTCTCTGTAAGGCAACAGACCACTATGATGCATATTGGGTTAAGCTCTAGGGACTTACTTTCATATCCTTCAGATCATTCAGTAACTGTAAATATTTTTGGTAACATCTGAATGTCTCTCCATTCATTTATTCAGTTTAAAGGTTGGGCTCTGGTTGAGCATTAAAATCCTGAAACTTATACCTGATGTTTCTTTTTTGGTTTTCTGTTGTCCACTGTCCTCTATTGGCAGTTCGGTGGTTAAATCCAACTTTTTTTTATCGTGTTAATGTTTTGAGATATAAATCATTTAAGTATAGAGGAGAAAATGTGACTCTCTCTAGTTTATTTGCCTTTTTTCTTGACTGAGTAGCTGGTGTCCTACCAGTGGACTGGTTGACTGGGCAAAGTCTTTCCTGAGAAATATTTTTAACAGACTACTGATGACTTAATGATGTATTTTAAAACAGCATTAGATGAGAATCTTTGTCTTCATAAGAATATTCACTCTGGTATATTTTTAAACATTTCTACACTATCCGGAAACAACTTCAAAACAGGTAAAAGTAATTTTTCCTTTTGTGTCAAGCCAAGATATGAACAAGTTGAGCCCTCATTCAGTAAGCACAGCGATTTTTGCAAAACCCAACACGGGAAGAATCTCTGACCCGACTTATTCAGAGAAACTGTTTTGAAGTGCATCTCATAGCTCAACGGATGCAAAGCATTCTTTGTGTAAGTCAGTTGAGTCCTTTGGATCTCAATAGCTCGTCAACATTGGAAGGAACTGGTCTCTTCCAGACAGTAAATGTAAACTGTTAATTCAATTCAAGAGGAGGAGGTTTTGAACATCTGTTATTATTTTAACAGACATCCGGAGCAAAAGTTGCTGACCAAGTGAAAGAGCTCTTCAAAATAATGAAAGTTCCCAAAAAACATGAAACACCTAATCGTCTGCGATTGGCGATATTTGAAATCAAAGATGGGTACATTGATTTGGAGGAAGGCAAGCTGTTCGATCAAGAGCGCCTGGATCAAGAGGATGATGTCTTCCAGTTCTTCATTAGTCAGTTAGACTCTACTAAGTGCCGCTTCATACTCTATGACTGCCATTATCAAACCAAGGAAACAGGGAAGAAAGAAGATTTGGTCTTCATCATGTGGTAGGCCTTCAATTTACAGCTGAAATGTGTTTTCTTTAGAAGTTTTTTAATCTGCAATTGCAGGCTTGCTGTTGACTTTGATGGTAAATGTATTTAAATGCCTGTGTTATTCTGGGCTACATATTCTCAGGTATGTTGTACCGACGTTAGAATTTGCACTTCATTATTTCTTCTCATACAAGGACTCCCGGAACGGCGGCCATAAAAGACAAAATGAATTATGCCAGCTCAAACCGAACCCTCATGGATGCACTGAGAGGTACATTTATTTTCTTGTCATGATATAAGATTTCAGCAACATCAAAGTTAAATCTTAGCATTGTCTGATCTGGCCAGAGAAACTGCTAATGAAATCTGATCATAATTCCAAATTGTAAATGCCAGTCAAAACATGAATAGACATGCATATTTACTAAACTGATAAGATGCAAAGATAAAATAAGTTTGATATGTTTTGCTCAAGTTACTCATTATTTGCTTCACAGGTGTCAAGCATACGCTGCAAGTAAATGATTTTGGAGATATTAACACCAGACGTGCTTTTGCGGAAAAACTGGGACAAGACGCCATCACTATCGAAGGCAAAGTATTGTCGGACTGAGTTTGATACAATTCATCAATGATCTGTTTTTTTTTTTACTGTTTTACAACCAACATTTAATAGATGGGATGTGAGAAGACCTCAAAATATGAATATAAATTGTCTGGATGTGTTTCACAAAGTTTAATGGGTGGGCTGTGGTTGAAGATTAGAATCCTGAAACACATACCTGATGCTTGGTCTGCATCCTGCTGACCTCTGAGGACAGTTTGGTTGTGAAATCCAATCTCTTACGCAGTGGTAATGTAGAAAATAAAAGTGTATTTCAAGCAAAAAGCAGGTAGCTGTGATTGTCTGTGCGCTCAGTTTTTTTGCTTGCTGTCTGTATACAACTGTTGTAAAATATTATGATAATCCAATTATTTGACGGGTCCAAATTCAGAAGACTTTCGTATTTATTGTTACTTTAAGGAATAGATGCTAAAGTAAATTTGAAAAAGTCTAGATAACTAGAAAATAAAACAATGCTTTGGATTGGGATGAGTAACTATATAGTTTCATCAGCTATGAGACCTGAAGTATTGACATTAGACATACATGATTTCACAAATGCAGATAAAAAATGTTCTGTATATCACAAGGAAATTTCAACATATAGTAGGTCTGAATTTAAAGACTATACTACAGTGATGATTAAGGTGCTCAAATAAAAGAAAATGTAATATTGGTGTCTAAAAAAAAGTAATCAGTGTCTATATGAATTTCAAAAAGCAGAGTCCTTCATGCATTTTAGAACAATTTAAAGAGTTGATTTTATATTAAGTACTGTCAAAAAAGCAGTAGTCAAACAGAATAAGGAATAATCTCGAAACATCTTAACACCGCCTGTGAAACAGACACTGACCCGTAATTAGTTACACTGTAGTTTATTCATTCATTCAAATTCCATGTTATTGGGAGCTGACTACAGAGGAAGCAAGCACTATAGGTACTGCATCGTTGATTCTCAAAATGTTCCCATCATTCAACCACATAGAAAAAAAAAAGAAGGAAATTGCACAGGACGATGTACGTTTGACGCACAATCTGTTTCCCTTTGAACACTGAACTTTGGGGAAATGTTTGGAATATAAGACAGGGGATAAATATTTTCTGACATAGCCAGAATTGTTGGTGGAATGTGGCTTTCCAAAAAGACTGCAGCAGGATTTTCTCCTAATTTTTCATTGAAATGTTAATATCAAACATTTGATTCCTATATTTGCAACAAATGCAAGTAACTACAGTACAGGAAAAAATGGTTTTGGAATGCATAACTATGGTAATCATAAGGCATATTTGGCAGTTTTGTTTCACATCCACAGTGAACTTCCTTTTAGACGGAAGTCCCTTCCTTCAACTCCACGAACTCTCCCTTAAAATCAGAAATGATATAGTAAGAGTCAAAAACATAAAATAAAAAAACAACTCAGTGGCACACTTGACTACTAGAATATAGCAACTTGAATGCAGTCACCTCACCTTGTCCTCTAGATGTTTCTGTAGTGTTCTCACTGTGTCCTTTTCTTTGGTTAGCTGATCCTGAGTGGCTTTGAGAAGTTGCTGGAGCTTGGTGGCTGCTTGGCCCAAATCTTTTGAGAGCTTCTTCTCCTTCTCCAGGCGCTCCTGGCACAACAGCAGGAGCAAACTTTATCAGCTTAGTCAAGCATTAACATAAAAGTGAGTATCCACTGGTAGGAAGGTTAATGAGTCCTAACCAAGGAGACCCCAAATATTAGAGATGAAATATGATTTGAATTACTGTATCATAAATGTACATTTATGTACATAAATGGACCCTCAACAAAATCAAGCTGTCAAGGTGATCAGTGCAAATTTACATAGCATACCCAGCTCCAATCACACCAAACAACTGATAGTAATTTGCATTTTTAGGGTCATGTTAGGGGTCTGTTATGCACTTTGTAGTTAATTTCAGAGCAGGACTTTGTAACCATTATATTTGGGGCATAGCAAAAAAGGAAAACCTCTTAATGAGTACAGTGGATATGAGAGGTGCCCACACCTTGAGCTGGGCAACATCTTCTGTGTCACAGTGTGGAGACTCAGCAGAAACCTTCAGAAGATCCAGTTGAGCCTGAAGTTCTGTCACATTTGCTTGTGCCTAAGGGGGGAAATAAACATCGATGATACAAGAGTCCAAAGGTGCCAATTTTACCGGACATAAGACGACAGTTGCAACCTGTTCCAAGTCTTCAGATAGCTGCTGTCTCTGAGCTTCCTCTCCATGCAGCTGCTCAGTTGTCTGATTCAGCTGGTACTGGACCTAATGAAAGACAAATGCATGAACGTAATTAATAGACTCTGGAAACGTTTAACACTTGCATTTCTGTATGAAAATATTCTTATGCTAAGTAGCATGAAGCATGACACACACACACACACACACACACACACACACACACACACACACACACACACACACACACACACACACACACACACACACACAGCTGTCAAGTTAGAATTGATTTTGAATATGTCAGGTGAAAAGTTCAATTCAAGCAATTTGCAGTTGGTGATTAAAATACATTGTACAAACATCTAAAAGTAAGGAGAAACGGCGTGCGTAAAGTAGCTGCAATGGTTAGTTTAGTGCAAACAATAAATGGAAAGGATGGTTAGCTGAAAGAGTTGCTTTGTCAGAGTACTGGGCAGACTGGATATATAGCAAATCTTAAGCTTAGTCACCAGAATCCACCACTCAGAAACAATGTATTGTGACAACATCCTACATATTTAAAATATCTTGACAGAATAAGTGAGGAACAAAAAATGTAAGATTTTATTGGAGGACCTTGCTTTTTACTAGGACCAGTTTGTTTTGCGAGAGATGTAATTACTGCCCAGTACTCTCTGACATGAAGCAAAGGTGCCCTGAAATCTTGGCACCCTGACCTGACTGGATTGAGCCTCAGCGGGGCCATTTTGTTCTCGCTGACCCCGCATCGTGATTTCACCCAGTTGTTCTCTGACCTGTAACAGGAAGCCGTCACTAGTCATTGGTGTCATTGCCTCCATCTGTGACTGCCCTTGTGACACACTTCCCAAATACTTAACCTAGCTGTTTTGCTAAAGGAGGTATTTCTCCAAATTATTTTACATGTATCACATAGCTAACATGATTATCTCTCAGATCAATTACTCAGGCAATATAATTTTTTAATAGTGTGTGTTGGGTGGTGAACAGGGATGCGTCACCTCTTCAAGTTCTTCCTTGGATGCCTTTGCCTCCTTCAGGGCCAAATCCAACTGGCTCTGACTCTGTGCCAGCTGAAGCCTCAGCTGGAAACATGAAGAATGAGTTGGACAGCTATCAGACAGGTGCCATTAAATCTATACAAGTGCTGCGAAAGTTGTTTGAATCTTAATAGGACACACACACACACACGCGCGCGCACGCACAATTTTAGATGTAAAAAAAATCAGTTTGTCATGGGGCGAAATTTGGTCAACATAATATCTACAGTTTAAACAAGCCTGATTCTGCTAGTTTTGAAAACTTTCACTAATATATTGGGTGAATGCCCAATTATTCACTTAGCTGCCTCTTAGCAGGTAGATGGATCAGCTCTAACATTGAAGGCAGAAAAAACAAATTTTAGCATATTCTGAGTTGAATTCCCCCCCCGCCCATGATTTACCATCATGATACTCATTATCATGAGCTTTTTAACTAAAAAGACTCAGAAAATATGCTGAAACTGATGTTTCAATTTTGTCAAATGACTCATGACAGTGTTGTCTTTTTTGAGAGACAGAAAGAGGCTACAATCAAGCTGGTCTTTCATTCGAGGAGAGCTGGGAACAGACCACTATTTTGTGGACTCCTGCCTTACTGCAAAAAAGCGGCCATCTACCACATAAGAGCCTTGAGAAAAACATGGTTCTGCATTCCTTTCCATTTAATAATGGCACACATGTATTTTCACACTTCATCTGCTGCTCTATGATAGCTCTTTTGGCATTATTAAAGTGTATACTACGAGAAAGTCAGAGCAAGTATTGGCGTAATGAAAAATAAATGTGTTCATATTGTGCCCACATTTTGTAATTTCAACTAAAAATACAATCATCTTTAAAATGATCAACCATTTGTTCAATTTTTCACAAATCATACGGAGGTGATAAGTATTATCTGTTTTGAAATTCTAGAATTAAGACCGAGACAACCAGAAGGAGGTAAGCATTCCCAGGCATATGTAAGCTACCGCCAGAAACAGTTACTGTTTCAGTAAAGCTGCCATACCCTGAAGACATACCTGCTCCATCTCCTCAACATTCCCCAAGTTGTCAGACTGTTTCTCAAGCTGTGCCTCCAGAAGCATCATTTGCTCTTTCAGCTGCAGAGACAAAGCAGAAATTGTTGTCCCAACTGATAGGTTCCGTTTAGGACAAATTGAGTGGAAAATCCCAAACCTGCTCTATACTTTGGGTCTCTGTCTCAAGCTTGTCAACCTTCTCCAAAGCCTGGTTTGATTGAAAGTTGTTAATGTTCGTTTTAACAAAAATGCTAGTGCAACAAAATAACAATTGCTGCTGGTTAAGAGATGTATATTACTTACACCTTTGAGCTGTTCTTCTGAGTTAGCAATTCTGGATTTCCATACCAATTCTTCTTCCTCCACACTCTTCTGTAGATGTTTCAGCATTCCTTCCTAAATGAGAAAGGCAAAAGTCATACAGTTTTCAAAAATGCAACAAAAAATGATCCTGTATATTTCAGCAAATGATTGAGAATAATATTAGGTAAAATAATGTGATTCAGAAACATTTTGAAAAGTTCTTTACCGTTTCAGCCAAGACTGTCCTGTACTGGTCACATTCGGCCTGTAGGGAGGCATGGTTGTCCTCAGTCTCCTTCAGTTTCTCAAGCAGCTCCTGAAAAGAGTATGAAGTTGAGTCCAACTGAATCACACCAATGTACTGTATGTTCACAGTTTAAAAAAACAACTTACAGGAGATGCTTTACTTGAATCAGATTCCTGGCTTTGCTGGGTGAGTGCCTCCTGGGCTTTCTGTGTAAAAACTTGTGACCAGTTTGGCTATATAGGAGAGACAGACATGGGAATAATGTATGGGAGAATTATTTAAATAAAAAAAATAAAATTTAAAAAAAACAGGAAAAAGCTCATCCAGTTACCTACTGTTTGCTTACCTGCTCTGTTTCCAAGGGTATCAGTGGGAAGAGTGTTTGAAGAGTTTCTCTGGCCTCACTTTGAAAAGCTGTCAGTTTGGTCACAATACTCTGCTAAAGTGATGTCAAGATGTTTAAAATGCAGAGACTCATTTGAGACGTGACTAAAAATAACAAAAAAAGCTTACTTCTTCAATTGCTGAATTTTCCTTTGCTGCCTTCAGCTCATCTTGCAGTTTTGTGACAAGGGCAGCCTTCTCAGTTAGACTAGCCACAATACCAAAACGGAAAGAAAATCTAAACTTAAAACGACACAATGTTTGACAACTCCTTATAATTTTTTTTAATTTACCTGTTCTGTAGTTGCTCTATAGAGATATCTGATTGCTGAAACAGATAAAGTATGAAAATAAGGTGCATTCTGTACATCGACTACAGGGGAAGAGGAACAAATCACATCAAGAATAATGCTTACCTGTTTGTTCTTAAGAAGCACCATTTCTTCTTTAAGGGTTTTAAGTTCCTCTTGAAGTGCTTCAATAAAGCTAACATCCTCACTAAAAAACAAGGGTAAGGGGGTAAGGATTAAGTCTAAACAAGGAACAACAAACAATGGTGTGTGAATTACATGGCTACATAAAAAAGCTCTTTTTTGCTTACCTCTTGTTTTTTTGATCAAGCTCAGTAACTTTGTTGTCCTGTTGGGACAGCAGTTTAAGATTTCTCTGCATCATTTATTGAACATTTGTCATGAATAATAGGGGCAACACTCACAGCAGCCTCCTTTGCTATCTGCAGCTTCTTCAGTTCCTCATGGAGAGCATTCAACTGGTTGTCCCTCTCCTGAAGACTGCAGAGGACAAAAAGCATCAAGATCATATATGGAGCAGGTCACAGGTTTAACTGATAAGATCAGGATCTAACACTTACCCAAGCTTTAGTTGTTCTAGTTCTAGAGGGTCCACCTGCTAATGAAAAATAGCAAAATGGATAAATACAGGTCATTGCGTCTCTAATCAAATAAAATAAGACAAAGTGACAAAATTTGTCTTACCTGATCAGCCTCGTCCTTTTTATTCTGATTGGCCTCCAACAATGAGTTGATGGAGGCTATTTGCTGTAAAAGTTGGCTTTTCTCAGTCTGTGTCTCTTCAAGTTGGGCAGTGAGTGTATCTGCCCGAGCGTTGTGGTCCCTTATCTCAGTCTCCAAGGTTTCAATACGCATCTGAAATTCTACAGGGCAAAAGGCAGCTGTATTTTCAGTGTAGTATGTATTATTTCTGTAATCAAATGTTTCAGAATTTTAAGACAGTATCTAAAAATGCATTGGTCTATCTCAGTTTTCATTCCAGTTACACACATTTATTTTCTGACCTGAGAGTGTGCTGTTGTCCTGCTGGGCCTTATTCAAACTCTCTTGCAGGCTGCTGTTTCTACTCTGGGTTGCTCTGAGCTCCTCACATGCCTCCTCCAGTTTTTTCTGTAAGACCTGCTCGCTCTCCATATTACTGGCCTGACAAAGACATTGTTCAAACTAGGTCAGACAAAAGGGGGCAAACAAAGTTTCTTCGGATTATCCTCCCTAAACATGTTGGCACGATTGTGTATGATGAAGTATGCTGAAAATTAGTTTTCCTCTCATTTCAAAGAAAAAAACATTAATTCATATGGTACTAAATGGGTAAAAATTATTAGACAGTAAAACAAAAGTGAATTTGATGTTATGGACAGTTAAAAAATGTTTGAAATATAAGTGAGAGGTAGGACAACTGGTTTGTTGTGCCTCACATTGTTTTTGTCAACTGAATCAAAGAAATGAGGCAATAAATCCTCAAGTCAAATACATTAGTTTCAGGAGGGCATGCACGTGTTCGGATGAATAGCATAAACTATTTTATAACATTCTAAAAATGCATGTGATTACAGCACTTGACACCTGACTTTAAGGAAGTGCTGAGTCACTTGGTCCTGCTCTGCATAGCCAAAATGCTCCACAACAACAACATTGTACTGAGTCATAGCAGTAAATAGAAGACAGATAATATGAAACACACTGACTGGACAGTGAAGAGGGCTGCACAACACACTAGAATGTTTCACTTTTTGTAAATAGCAGTGTTCATTTGTTGTTTCACAGCCAGATAGCAAGCCCTGTATTATCAAATGGCTACATTGCAAACAAGAGCTGCAATCTGTGATTCCAAAAGAATCAAAATTCACTGCACCATTCAAGGATTAGATGATACCAGGGAAAGGCCTTGGGCTTGCATTTTGCAAGAAAGCTAGCAACCAATAGCTCATAAAATCATCAAACAGGAAGCAACTTTTTGGAAGAAAGAAAGACTATAGATTATAGATATTGCACCCTTGATTCTGACAATTCTAATTTTGAACGTAAACTGTGTGGTGCTCCTACAGACCAACCTGTTGCAGGGAGAGTTGCTTCTCAGTAGCAGAGACCTTGGCCTCCAGCCCTTTCCTGATGTGCTCATCAGCAAGCAAACATTCTGTCTTCTCTCCAAGCTCCTTGGTGAGCTTTGCACATTCCTGGCGCAGTTTGGCCAACTCTGCATTTTGTCTGTGGACAAAATAAAAGCAAGTATGACTTAAAGAAAGTGAGAGCAATGCTTCAATAAAAAACAATCCATCCTTCAAGTCTAGTAATCTACAGCCACATAATTTCAAAGGCTTAGTAGTAACATACACACATTATGGGCCTTTTTTCCCCTTGCTGTAGCAGGGAAACACTTACTTGCTCTCTGCCTGACTCGTGGCTTGGTTGAGGGCATCACGGAGAATGGAGTTCTCCTGCTGTAGACGAGCCAGCTGAGCATTGGGACCATTTTCTAGCTGGTCTTGCAAACTGAGAATCTGGGGGGAGTATATAAAAAGTTGGGTAAAAGCCATGTGTTGACAATTAAAAAAGGTACAGTGGACCTGTCATTACATCCTTCTAAAATTCATGAGTTTTATCATATGGTAAATGAAAAAAGTGCAGGATTTGAAAAAAATAGTGGAAACTGTAGTAGTAGATACATGTGCTGAAAATTTTCACATTTCAGAACTTTGTGAACAAGGCATATTTTTCTCTTCAGGTAAATATATTGTATATTTATGCATTGTTGATTCTCAGCTGTTTTTGAACCTAAATGACAGAACAGCTTCTACCTGCATTGTGCTTGAGAATCTCAGTAGTATTTACAATTCTATAACAATGAAGAGCAATGCTTTCAAACGTCAATATACAGCATCTATTAGTCCTATCCTGTCATTGTAAAACATAGTGATTCTCTAAGAATTGGGTTTGGAAATTGAATTGAATGATTGTGAGTAATGGGTTCATGTTTACATTTCCATAGATGATGAACTGATGTTCACAATCCATGTGCAGCAGGGCAAGATGCAGTAATGTCTGTAGAAGGCTGTGTTTGGCAGCAAGTGCTATGTCTCCTGTGTGCTTGGTGCTTCGAAAACATTGATTATGTTTACTGTAGCTATTTTTAAGAAAAAAATGTACCTTGAAACTAAAATTCTTCTATAGGAGGCCATTAAATTTAATTTAAGAAAACACTTTTTGCATGGAGGGTGTTGAAGCCCTCCCTCAGGTTGGTGCTTTTCATTTTGCCTACATACTGATTATAAATAATTTATCCGAGCAACACATTATAAAAAAATGATTACCCTTGTATCTGAGGACAAACCTTTGCATTGAGCTTCTGGGTCTGGTCAACATGATCTTGGTAACTCGCCTGCATGCGAGCTTGCAGAGCTATCATTTCCTGCTCCCTCTTACTTAACTGGGAACTCAGCCTAGTCTCCACACTAGCCACCTTGGACTTCTCAGCAGCTAGTTCCTGGCAAACAGACAGGTTAAGTTTTAACACACCTGTGGACAGAGAGCTAAGAGTTTAAAAATATCTCATCAAGATTTGTAGACATCTAACATGGCCTGGGTTCATAAGGTATCTTCCAATACAAAGGATGTCTATATATTTACATATATTTTGACAGGATATCTGAAAGACATCACAACAAGAGGGGGCCAAAGAATTAGCAGAGTACAATAACAGCACATTACCAGCTTACTGGTTTATTTGGTAAGACTTTTTCTGTAGGAACAACAAAACATTCAAATCAATCTCAATTGTCCAGGGATATTACTAACTTCCAGATCTTGCATCACAAGTACTTTGAAAATGTTCAATGTCCTTCAGAGAGCATTTAACAGAAATGTAACTGATGTTTTTCTTGCACACGGATTTATTTTAGAGTTGATACTTAGATAACGTTCCTGGCCCTTAGGCATGTTCCGTCAAAGTGTGGGTCTGACTATTGACCTAAAGAAAACACTAGCAAATATTTTTTCATAATATTTGGTAAAGTCAGATGGAAAGACAGAAAATGCATTACTTCTTTTGGGCCAAAATGGCTGCAGTGTTTCTTTCAACATTGGTAGCGTACAAGAGCATGATGAAGGCAACATTTTTCTTTCATTAATAATCACCAAGGCTATCAGATGATCAATGAATTTGATAACTAACTGGACTTTCATTCAGAAATCATTTGTGTTAATGCTGCCTGTTTTGTTAAACTGACAGAGCACCATGGAATTTCCTGAACCAAGTCAAGCCAAAACAAACAGGGTCTTTTCATGTACTGCCACCTTAAGTTCAGCAAAGATATTGCATAAAATAATTGATTGGTTGGAATGCCCACTTAAAGGATGAATTTGTGGTCAATTTATTCCCACTCTACTTCTGGCGCTGAGTAAAAGACACAGGGCACAATCATTTAATCAGTGTTCTCTTTTTTTTTTTTTTAATATAATAAGCCTTTACAGTCTAATAGTCCTATACCACCCACCATGGCCTATGTGCTGTTTTCTAATTAGAAATTACAACATATTTTCAGGTTTTTACTCTGAGACAGAAGAACTAAAATGAACCTTGCTGAGTTCTCTCAGGCGGTTCTTTGCTGCTGAAGCATCCTCTTGCTCAGCTGTAAGCTGCTTTTCTCTCTCTTCCAGTTGCTTCTTCAGCGTGGCCACTGGGTCTCCTTTCTGAGTTGCCTGAAAGGGAATATGAACAAGACAGCAAACATTCTTTGATCTTTTTCCACAAGACTTACATAGAAAACTATATATATATATATATATATATGCACAAGAAAAATGGTTGAAAACTCCAATCACTATCTGTGGCGTCCCATACCATGTGCCAGGTGTCCTGGATGATACCAGCTTTCTCAGAGAGGATCTCAATGAGTCTATGAGCCTCTCCCTCACTGAACACCATGCTACTTATTGTGGACACCAGAGCCTTATAGGGAAGGTACAGGGGAGGGTCCGCTGATTCCACAGGAACCACTAAAAACACAACAAACAAACACAAAAAACAATTCATAGAATGTATAATGGGAAAATAAACAGGGAGAAAATATGGAGACATATTTTGTTTCTTATTTTTTAAGATGCATTTGAGTGTCAGTTAAGACTGCTCCAATACTGCCACAGGTACTTTCCCTTTCGGGGCCCTAGGTAACCTCAAATAGCAAAATTGCAGGGAATCATGGCACCAGGCAGAGACAAGCCTCGGGCAAGGGAGAACCCCAGCTCCCAACCTACCCATTGCCAGGGCACTGAGTCTTTATAAACTAATGAAGTAGGGCAGTGGTGTTTAGACAAGCTGTGTGTTCTATGCCATTCAGAGTGGTGTAACCAGAAATGAACCACAACGAGCAGTGGCACTACTTTTCACATCAACTCGACCGGTTTTATTTGTGCACACACAGTTTTACTGCCTATGATTGATACTTGATAGTGTGACTTTACCAACATCATAGTAAGTGTTATGGCTTAAGTGGTGCCTGGTTAATGGGCGTCCATTTCTATCTATTCAGAAAGGATAATTTTAACTACAATGGGGTATATCTGCACATTAGGAATACTGAAATGCACACTTGACATACAAAAGGGGATGATTTAATATATATTGCCCCAAAATCATATGTGCATATTATGACATGACATTAGAATGGCTCATTCATCTCACAACTGAAGGCTGCTTAAACTAGAATTAATGTTACAGAATTGTTGCAATGTTTTCTGGATACAACAAAGCATAGGAATGGCCGCTGAAACTGTGGTACCATTTGTTCTCTTACCAGTCTCTGTTTTCTTCTTGGAAGCCTTTTTTTTGGGTTCCTGTGCTTTTCCTGTGGCAGCACTGGCCTGCTGAGATCCCACAGGGGGCACGGCCATTACTGGGACATCTTTAGTAACAGGCTCAAAAACCAGGGTAGACTTAGATGGAACTTGTGAAGGTTTGGCTGGTGGAACAGAAGACTTGGATGGAGCGGAGCCAGCCTTAGCTGGTGGAGGGGCAGGTTTAGCTGGGGGAGCGGCAGACTTAGCTGATGCAGGAGCTGTTGAGGAGGCAGACTTGGCTGCAGGAATGGACTTGGTAGATACAGGGGCAGTGGAAGGTGCCGTTTTGGCTATGGCTGGGGCCGATTTGGAGGAAATAGCTTTAGTTGAGCCAGAAGCAGAAGGTGGGGCAACTGGTTTGACTGAGACAGACTCGGGGGCTTGGGCTAATGCTGGAACTGTTGTTACCTTGGCTGATGCAGAGGCAGCAACAAGGGCAGTTTGTGCTGGCTCAATCTTTGCCAACTTCTTCTTCTTCTTCTCTTTAGGTGAGGGTGCAGGTGAGGGATCACCAAAACCAGGGCTTGGCTCAGCACTGAGCGGTGTCTCTGCTGGCTCCTGAGTCAAAGTTGGCCTGATCTCAGGAGTGGGTGCAGGCTCCAGGGCAGGGGAAGCTTCAACAAGGGGGGCATCAGAGGGTTCTGTGACGATGTGAACTTCATTGGTTTCTTCATTCTTTTCTGGCTCTGGGATCTTTCCATTGAATTTTTCTTCCTTCTTCTTTCCACGATTCTTCTTCTCGGATATTTTGTCCTTCTTCCTTTTCTCAGTACGAATTGGCTGTATCGTACCCAATTCCCTGCGTTGTTTAGCTAATGCCTCCTCATAAGATGTCTCCTTCATGGAGAACGTAGAAACAAGAGCAATCCCAACAGCAGAAATTACCATGAATCCGCCAAAAACCATTATCCCAAGGGTCTGAGGGTCGTAGATATCCATTGTTCAATATCTGTTCACATTAAGAGAGTGTACAAGAATTTAACAGATTATCAAATTAATTACTTACATTTCCAATAATAGTATAATTCTAACATTCTTTATCTCACAGCGTACTGTTGATATATAGAACTCTGTCCCTGAACATGTATAAAGCCTAACGTGAAAGTCATAATTTCTTTAATGGACACATAATCTTAGTGTTGAATTAGACTTTTTACCTGTACTCAGCAAGGCGGGCTGTTCCCTTCAACAGCCTCAAGGTGTCACTGTTTGACCTTTCCATTAATTTCCACCTTTGGTAGGTCTCAAAAATGCATTCAATAAATCTGTCTGTGTGGCAGTTATCGGTAAACTCAGTCTGACAAAATAAAAATATTTTACAATCTGTGACTAAAATTAATTTAGATAACAATGTTACAAGAGCTTTGAGTTTACAAACTGACAATTTTACATAACATTATGTATGGTAGCATTACCAGTCTAACTAAAGATATGTGATCTATTCATAGAAAATAAATGTTTGGTACATTTAAGCCACATAATTATGACTTAAATGAAGAGAGGGAATTCTAGAACTATGGTTACAAAATTTAGTTTATGTTGAATAAAATTAAAAATCTGGAAATTGTCCAGCAGTTGAATGATGATAAGTTACAACTTACTAAAACTATCTTTTTTCCAACTTTCAAACCAAAATGTTTGGCAGACAAGACTGAAGAGGTGACAGCGAGTGCCGAGAATATGGGCGAAAAAATGATCTGACAATTTTTTCTTTTTTAATATAGGGATGCAACAGGGCAATATTTTTCTTTACTCTTTAGAAATGCAACACCAATATTTCCCAGGAAAGGTAAATAGCAGAGGTGATTGAGTTGGATTCAAGCCAAGACCAGAGTTCGTTTCCATTACACAGAAAAAAATGTGTTTTCCTTGATAACGGCATCTCCGAGCAGATTATATTAAAATATATCTTGGTTAGGATTTGGTTACTTTATCGAGATGAGCATGTCAAGACACACGAAAAGTATACAATGCAATAGCTTACTGAAGAATACACGTTTTTCAGAATGTAAATTAAAATACACAGTTGAACATTTTTTTAATTTAAATGGAAAAAGACGTGGCTGAAAAGTTTTTGTTGAAATTGACCAATTTTGCCAACAAATAATCCAAACTATTTCACGACGCCACACAGGTCAATAAGCATTAAGTCTACGTCATGCAAAGAGAGTACGTGTGCATTACACAGCGGTTGCAGAGGTTTCAGACATATTGTAGCGACAATGTTTTCATCCAAAAAAGGAAAGAAAAATCTTTTTATCCCATTCTAGGATATAGATTGCAGTGAATTTCACCACAAAATCTCAAACTTCATTGGAAATGTATCAATGTTGAAATCATACTGTCATACCAAATAACTTTATGAATACGGAGCCATTAAGAATCACCTGCATCAATTTTAGTTAAAAGTCGTATCTAAATCAAAATAGATGTGATTTAAATTTGATGAATAAATTACTGTGATGTTAGCGAGTGAGTTAACGCTTTGAATCAATGAACTTGGTTGGCATCTTTGAACTTTCAAGAACAATGTCTCAACAAAACTTGCAATCCACGGGCTATGATGACACAGAGGCATGAATAATCATTTGATGAAAAAAAAAAAGGTAAAAACATTTTAACACCCTCTTCCCTCTCTGAGTAGTTAACATTGCACTGAGGTTAGCAGCCGATAGCTTTGCAAGCTAACTATCGCTGGATTTATTATCAAAATGGTCAAATTCCCACACTTACCTCGGTGTTGGTATGAGTATCGCTGCTTGGGCTCAAGGGGAATTGAGAAAGGACCGACAGCGTGTGCTGCTGGGGAAATTATTGAATAAAACTTCCAATTTATCCTGCTACACAGCTAACTTGCTTTTTCCCAGAGTTCTACCCCTGACTTCGATGGACAGTCTGGTCTTCTGTGAAGTCGTGGCACTTCGAGCTGGCTAGACGTGCTGGCCCCGTGCCCAAGATAGCTAGCGGTATTCCATAAGCCCTCCGATTGGCTGGACTACAGTCATGCCGGAAATGGGAATGCTGGGACTTGGAGTATTACGCGTCCATGAAAAGGCCCAAAGTTATGCGTGGTTGTCGACCGACAAAGAGAGTTTGTTAAAAACATTAGCAGGCGAAAACTGGAGAAATGCTGTGGTAAATTGTATTTAATAGCTGACAACTAGCCATTTTCTTATGTATGTAGATAGTTCTTATAAAGTTTAAAGCAAACAAACCCATGCTTGTGCCTGCAACTACAACTTAGATCTTTGACCAAGATTTTTGATCATTCTTTCAAATAATGTCAGTCACTTTTATTTCACATTGCATTGAAGTAAAATGTTTTGTATGTTTGAAGTACTTGAAGATATGTAAGAATAACCAAACATTCTACCAAACATCTAGAGAATTCCTGAGCATATGGTGTACACAGAAAAATGTCCTACAGATACATTTGACATGGCACCAAACTATAAGTGTCATTAAGAAAAACAGAAATTAGAACCTCAGAATGCTAGACAAAACTTGTGGAATAGTTGTTTTTGTTTTAATAACAAGGATATAAAGACATACACATAGCGTTTTGTCTCATTTTCAAACCCATGACCACAGCTCTACACCTGACACTACATCCGAATGTCACAATGAGTTTGCATTGCTGTAACAGATTGGTGTGGCATATTTCTCCTATTTACACTGTGCTAAATATTGTCATTGCCTTAAGAAGAGTATTTATTTTCGCAATTAGTTAATGTAATTACTAACCTCTATCTTGCTCAAGTATTAAAATAATGATAGTCAAGATGATAAACTTATCAATAAAAGCAGTCAAGTGGTTATGAAACATGATCAAGATATGACATTATAGGTATTCGTAATGAAGAAATCCCTTTATTCATCACATTCAGTTATACATACAGCACAACTTAATCACTGCATTTAACCCATTATGGATGAACCATGAGCAGAAGGCCGCCACTTAGAAGTGCCAGGGGAGCAGTTAGAGGCTCAGTGTCTTGCTCAACAACACTTCGACAGGCTGGGAGAAGCACGGGAATCGAACCAGGAATGTTTGGTTGCACTAACCCCCGAGCCACACTGATCAAGTTTTGTGTGTGTAATCAACTCTTCTGTAACTCTTATTCTGTTATCTTTAGGAAACATAGTTGTAAAATCCATTTAATAAATAACCTTCTGAAGATAGCAGGTTAGAGCAAAAGGTCAAGAAATCCAAGATGCAGCATCACAGGCTTACAAGAAATTCAATAATTTAGTTCGGATCGCTTTCTTGTTTTGCAGTGATCTATTCAGATTATGTCCTTGCACACACATTCTTATTTGTCCTACCAAAGATAGGCCCTTTTCCTTTTTGTATGCTGCAAAAAAACCCGTTGTACTCCGCTATCAATTGAAAAACTTTACTGTTTGTTCTGGTGAAGTGTTTAGATCACCACTGGCTCTTGAGGATGAATATTATCCAAACAAGTAATCAACCAAAGGCAATACATCAATTTAACTGCATGACTGGTAAATGTAAAAGGTGACAGAATAATGTACATGCTAAGCAAAGTGCATATGTACAATCCATCAAGGCAAGTTTTTAGGAGGATTTTCACTAGATTACAATTTTCACTACATTACAAAGTTAGTCATTTGCCAAGAAGCTAAAAATATTCTAGCAATCTAGAGCAATGTATGAAATGTATTGCTGGAACAAGTTATTATTTAAAAAACTGAATATATTCTTATGGTCATAAATGTTACAATGCCTTTGACAGTAGAAAAACCCATTTTAGACATCCCTGGATGCTATTCATTAATTCATTATCTATCCTGTACACAGGCTCACTGGAGCCAATGAAAGCTGACTAAATGAAAGGCGGGGAGTGATAGCCAGTCAATCAAAGAGCCACACAACCAGAGGAATCCACAATTGAACTAAACCATGTTTTGGGACAAGTGGAAAAAACCTACATAGAGATGGAGAGGACATGCGGACTCCAAACAAAAAAGGCCCCATCAGAATTGAACCCGGAACTGTATTGGCATGAGGTAGAAATTCTAACCGCTGTGCGATAGGGCTGCCCAACAGTTCTGATGCAACTTATATATTCAGATTATCGTAATTTTTTGAAATATGGGTAATTTTATTGAGAACTCCTGCTTTTTTACACAAGACTATTCCATCTATATTAATGGCTGTCAACAGGTATAAAAGGAAGATGCTTACATAAGTCTTTAAGTAACAGGTCAAAAGCAAAAGTCAGAGGTAATAACACGGGTGGCAGAAGCTACATTTATCCCATTATAATGTGGGCTTATGGAATAACTGCTTCTAACTTTGAAACCAATTTTCTTGAACTTTCTCTGAAAAAAAATGCACTATTAACCCGCAGAGCAAATAACAAATGGCACCCATCAGTCTCAGAAAAGAAGGATTTATTTAATGTCATTATTACAAATTTATAAAATGCTAATATTCTTATAGAAAACCATCTTGTATTGGAATTCACACAGTTGAGACCCAGTAGAAATACATTCTTTAAAAAAGTAGCACATTTTAACACACTGCAGCTATTCATGATTGCTAAGATTTTTCATACTCTTTGTGCTCTGTTTTGTTGTTTAGATATTCTGGGAATATAATCAGGTATACTAAACAAAACCATTGGTTAAAAAAAAAAAAAAAAAAAAAGACCAAATATTACAAACAATGGAAGTACTCATACGGTAAAATGTAAAGAATGAAAGGGAAGCTTTGGTTGGGAGAATTTTTCAAATGAAACCTGTAAAGAAGGGTCATGAGTGCCTTGTGTAAATAAAACCTGAATAGTGATGAGTTTAAGTGACTACTTATTTTTCTCAAAATTTCCTTCTTGAGATATTTTGGGAGTCATTTATATATCTGATAACTTGAGTCGATTTTCACAAACAATGAATGTGGTCAAGAATCTAATTTACATTTTGTTTTCATCCCTGTAACAGTACATTTCAATGTTTACACATTGCACAATAAAAGCCTGGGCAGTTTGTGTGCTTACCTAGTCTGGTACTACACAACATGAGGAGGCTGTACCAGGCACTACTTTTGTATCTGTAAAATTGTTTCATTACAGAATAAAAAGCTCAACTTCTTTAAGTTTATGTGCCACAAATCTGACGAGCTTTGTGGAAAACACTCTAATCTTTTATTGTTGTTGTTTTTAAAAAGCATTGATAACATTGTAAAGGGTTTAACTTCTGAGAAATTGGGCTCCATGACATCAATATGTTGTGCTTTGTACTGATTTAACCATTTGTGTTGTCAAATAATCTTATCAAGAAAGGTAAGTTGTCTATTAAGTGCAGAATATCGAATGAGAAAATAGGAAATGAAAAAAAAAAAAAAACATCAATGCAGCAAACATCAAGAAGACTTGTTTCTAGAAGCAGTTTCAATGGGTTGGACTTCCAAAAATCTTATAAGTATTTACGTATGGCCCAGAGGACATAGACTGAGTAAACATAGAGACAATTTGCTTACAAGGCAGGTGGTAAAGTGTCATAAGCCCCCTGTGGGAGCAGGGGCTTGTATTCATGTTTATGCCAGGCCCTTGGTATGCCAAGGCCTGGCTTGCTACAACTGGTTAAGTTAGCGATGGTAGGACAAGAATACTTGACAACCTGTTAGTTATTCTTGAGCAGCTCAATGCATCCCTGCAACAGAGTCACGTTATTCTGTGAAGGCAGATGGAAACAGGAATGTTATTTCAGAGGTACAGAGTTTCTACTGTCAGAAGTCGTGTGATGACAAAAAGTTCTTATTTCCCTAACAGTGGTACCAAGCTTTAAGGAGAGGTGTTTTGCAACCACGTAAATAAACTATGCTGATTTATAGTCTATGAAAAATTCTTTTGGGGAGCAGAAGTCTTAATTTTAGATGTGTCTGTTATGCAGCTTTGCTCATCCTGTTTTACCCCTCCATTTTGAGTGCAGTACCTATGGTTTGGGAAATAACCATTCGCCCCACATAGATGTTTTGGTTGATAGATCGATTGATTATGAACTAAACCTTACATTTTGGTGCACAGTCCAAAGATTTTATAAAAACCAATTGCAATGTTCAACAGATGATGTGGGGCCTCACCTTACATCTTATTGTAAATGCAAATTAATTTACCTGTCTATCTAAAAATGCACATAGAGGTTTTGGTTGATGGATTGATATGAACTAAACCTGACAACTATTGATGAACAGACCAAAGACTTTAACACCAATTGCTGTGCTCAACGGATGATGTGGAGCTTCACCTTACATTTTATTGTAAATGTAAATTAATGTACGTGTATGTAAGGTGTGTTCAACGGTTGATGTGGAGCTTCACCATACATTTTATTGTAAATGGAAATTAATTTACATGTCTATCTTAAAATGTCTTTAAAAGCTAAAAAGCCATTGCAATATTTTAACCACACTGAATCAAACATGAAAGTCTACGTTTAAATGATATCGTTTAAATGATATTTTCTATTGTTTCATTAAAAATGTTATTCACAGAGGTGCATGGGGGCAAATTTACAAAACTGTGTCACTTTAATGGCTATATATAAAAAAAGAAGCAACTGAATGTATTAAAATACATACAAATTTACAGAAATTATTAATGGTCCTTATCTTTACAAAGATTTTTGTAATTCATTAGTTAACAGTACATATCATAGAAGAGACACGTTTTATATAAATCTACAGAAATTAAGATAGTACTGAGACTTCATCACAAATCTTTAAGTGTATGTAACAATAGTCAACAGTGCTATCAATTACTCAGAGCCCCACTGTCTTTTTTTGCCACTTACCTTGGCATGTTTAATCTCAAGCTCAGCCATCTCGATGAGATTCTTCCTGAATGCAACAACACGCCTGCCCTTGAAACTGGTGAGTTCTGTACGGGCAGACAATAAGTAGATTAAAAAGAAAAAAAAAAGAATTCTCTCTAATGCAAAAAAGAAAGCAGCGTGGTATTAGGGGGCTAAATCAAATATGCATGGGTGAACAAACCTTTCTTTCCAGACTCTGAGAGCTTGTCAAATTTCTGCAGACACTGCTGCTGGTGTTCCTCTGCCTGAGGAATGTCCCTGCCCTTCAGTCGTGCCTTGTCCAATGCCTTGTTAGAATTTTCATAGTCAACTAATGCCCGTGCTCGCCTGTACAGAAGGTCCTAAAAGACATGTTTCGACATAGCAGAAATAAAAACACTTATATTAAACAAGTCCATTATTCGAATATACCTCTATTTCATCAAGGAGACTTTTGTGTGACAAGCTCCTCCATAACTCATGGCTCATTTTTCTTTGTTCCTTCAAAGTTTGACTGAAGGGGCAATTTTAGCTTTCAGATTATTGCTCTGCATCAAGATACATCATGCACACTGCAGGCAGATGACACGTGACAGAAAGGCAAGTGGTTTTGTGGGGAGCATTGCATCATGAGCTATCTAAATGGTTAACATTGTTGAAGATACGATTTTATAATTCTATGTATATTTGCAGTGCAGGTGCACTGTGACATTTTATATAAATAAAGATTAGTAGCAATTCTAAACTTTTAGGATTCTCATACTACTATAATATATGCATTTGATGAAAGATTAAATATTTCTCAAGAGTTATGTAATATTCAAAAAGCAACAATGCGGTCCAACGCAGAACCATTTCTTGTTGTTTTTTGTTACAGAAAGGCTATTATAACTCACCTTGGCTGCCTGGATGTCTCTCATGTAATATCTTAGCAACTCTGTCAATTTCAGCTCTTGGTCAGATGCTACTCTTCCCTCCACTTTCTGGGGGAGACAAAAACAAAACACAAAATACGTTTTTAGCAACTTCACTGAACCCGACACCACAAAGCAAGGTCAAATAGTCATTTAAAGATTTCAAACTGGTTCTAGAACCAGATTAAGCAAAACCATGGGTTGTCTTAAAAATTAAACAACGATATCTTGCAATGAGCAAATGATGGCTTTATGAGGTGGAAAAAAATTATATTCTGTCTGTTCTGATAAAATTTAGTAATACAAGACAATTTTCTGAAGCATTGAATCTTGTCGTTTCAATATATTAAATACTTGAAGCACATTAAGCTGTTCATATCTAATATGTCCTGCAGTGCTACATAATGATGGAGGGGGGGATCAAATGATTTTCTTGAGAGTGCAAGAAATCAGAAATTAAAAAAAAAATTACTACATTCTGAGGTCCCAAAAAAAAAAAAAAAAAAAAAAAAAAAAAAAAAAAAAAAAAAAAAATTAAAAAATTTTTTATTTTTTTTTTTTTTTTTTTTTAAAAAATTTTTAAAGGTTTTTAAAAATTCTGGGCCCCTTTTTTAAAATAATGGATTACATTCTTTTAA
>CAAKHD010013796.1:97189-116977 GCA_901007705.1 Fistularia tabacaria | reverse complement strand
GTGTGCTCTTCCGATCTAAGTAAAATAACAGGTGTCTGCTATGAAAATAAAATTATCATATTTGTAAAAATAGATCATGCAGAGGGCTCACCTTTATTCCTGATATAAGGACCTCATCAGCTGACTTTACCATGTTTTTAAAGAAGCCTCCAAACATTTCTTTGGCATTCTTTCTTCTCACACTGAGCTAAAATGACAAATATGGAGTGTAAATATTAAAATTTTGTGAGCAGTTATGTATTAAATAAGACCTGTAATTGTCTGTAGAATTGATTTCAGGGATAAACTATTCGTAAAATTTGTCATTTTGTCAGGCTTTTATTCAATTAGTATACACTAAAATTAGAGGCTAAAGTTTTATAAAGAAACCCATTGCTTTCTAATAAAAAATGACAATAGATAGTGTAAGTTTGACTGCTGATCACAGCAGGATTTATGCCATGTGTCACAAGTGTCCAGCAAACTCTGCTTCCTCTCTTTTCAACTGACAACCCAGGAAGGAAAGTCAGCATTATGGGGCACTCACATCCTGGTCATACTCTAAGAAAATCTGGAAGTTTCTGTCTTTGCTGAAAATAGGGTGAGAAGACAATCTTTGAAGGAAGATTTCATGCACTTGGACAGTTTTCTTGAACACAGCCAGGTACTCACTGAAAAGAAAAAAAAAGAAAATTATGCAACTTTCATAAATAGATATCCCAAAAAAAGAAAACAATCACTTTTCATAAATAGATATCCCAAAAAAAGAAAACAATCACTTTTCAAAGCAAATCTTATTGTTTTTTTTTTAAAGAAACTTTCATCATACACTGAAAAGACTGCAATTCACACATATTCCAGTTATCAAGACTTACGCTTCCAACTCCTGCTTCATTTTAGTGTACTCTTCTTTTGTCATTGTAGCTTCACCTTCCCCTAATTTGTGCATTTTTTCTCTTGGGCTTTCAAAGTCTGGCTTTGGTGGTGCTGGAGGAATCTATAAATGATAAAGCAAAAGAGGAATTATATCCCCTACTTTGCCTGACTTTTTTTTTTTACATATTCTATAGAGTACACATACCCCAAAGAAAAAATAATCTTGGTGATATTGCAGTTCCTCTCCAATTACATGAATCTATAAAAAAAAAACTTAACAAAACAAAAAACAAACAAACTGAAAGCTCACGATAAGGCCAGCATAGTCTTCTGTCTCAACCAGAGTGTCATGTAGCCAGATGAAATCTTCATGCTGCCTGGGAACGGAGAATTCCGGTTTCTGGAAAGAACTAAGAGTGGTCTGTGAACAGAGTTGATTTACTATACAGAATTTCATGGTGAAATATAAATATTTAAATATACATCAAATGTATCAAAATATGTGTTGGACATAAAAAAATTATAATATCACCTTGGTATGGACTGTAAACTTGACTTTGTCTCTTTCACAGAGTGCATCAGGAATGTCAATAAGAAGAGATGCATCATTGTTTAGATCCACAGAGACTGAACGCATCTATGCGAAAAAAGATTACAACATTTTAATCTAACAAATTCAGTTTCAAACTAATCAGTAATCTATAATACATTGAGATTCTGGTAAGGCTTTTAGAACATTGTCTATATTTGATGGACAGTTCTCTTATTAGGCCTTTACTTGGTCACATTAATGATGTATGATGATAAATCCACCCTTCAGCATAATGAAATAAAATTTGAAGAATCCCCCATCAAGTTTCAAAGCATTCAAATATTATTTGGCTGCATCTGCCATTGTGACTGATGAAAAGTGGGGCTAAAATGGTTTACAATGGCATTCAACAGTTTTGCAACATAATTCGTATTATCATTGAAAAGCAAACAATAAGACTAACTATTTTGACCTTTATTGCAGTCAGTAACCTGGACTCCTCTTCCTTAAACATTGTTCATTTGAACATACATATTTTGTAAAACTAAATTTATGGATGATGAAGCACTACACAAGAACCTAACAATATGTTGGCTGTGTATTAGTTGTACCATTCATTTTACTGAAATGATGATAAGAGTGAATGGCTATTCTAGAAAATTATGTGTATTCCACTTGAACTCTTTGGGGGCTTCAGTTCATACTAGTGTTGGACTTCATACTGATATTTGTATTCTTTTAATCTTGCTTCGTTTATATAACGAGAAGACGTTAGTTTGCACTGTTTGGTCTGCCAAATAACAGGAACTAGTTTGACATAGCCACTCACAAGGAGACCGTCCGAGACGGAACTGTAAATGCTGTAAATACAACATTTCTGTAAAATTCAAGTCGTGCCTGGTCATTCATACGAAGGAAACCGTTAAAAAGTGTATACTCCCTTGTAAGAATACAACACAGGTTAAAGTCATTGCAATCTCATTTAATGTTCGCAGGAGGCCTGTGAGCGTAAGCTCTGCAATCGTGTAAAGGTTACGTTTCGTGGGACTTCACTGTCAAAATATAGACCGTCCACCACCTTTTGCACATTTTCATACTTGAGCTAAGATATGTAACGGTCACTTAACGAAAGCCAAAGACAACATTTTGGAATGACGCTACACCATTGAGTACCATGAATACTAACGCTGACGTTTCCCAGTCTACATTGGGACACTTTTGCGAAGACACGTATTGGCTTCATGATTCAGAAGTTTGCTAGCTTTAGCCAAGGGCTAGCGCGCAGGGAAAACAAGATAGCGGCTAGTTGAAGGCGTTTAGCCGGACAGCAACCGTTAACATTTGACATTAGCTTACCTAATTCTATTGGCATAGAAATTACTCGCGATGACTCATTTAGCTTACCTTTTCCTTGTCACTTTCGTCTATAGCGGATGTCATAGTTCTGACACAACGAAAAAACGCAAACCGGCCAATCCAAACAACAAATCTAAATACAGAAAAGTTGAACCAACTTCAGTCGTTAGCTGGCTATTTGACGAGCTGTCAATTCGTTTTTCCCCTTTCCCATCCTGAAACCGGAAGATTAAGCCCCGCCCTTGAAAGAATTTGACTGGATAGCGTCGTAATACACTGATGCAACGATTGGTAACTATCCTAATCAATCATATGTGATTTCTCAGTCGACCTCGTCTTTGGTTTTAGAACATTTTTCATGTTTACACCTCTAAGACCTCATTAATTGAGCATAAACCCTTCTTTTTGAAAACACAGAGTATTGAATCAAAGAGGAAGAGGAGATATCCTAATGTGGCGTGATGCCTATCGTTTTCCCCACATTTTTGTCGATCAGCAACTACTATTCTGGCGTATTACCATCATCTGCTTTGCTGGAGGGGTGTAAATAACAATTGTCGCCTCACAAGTAAGTAGACAGGGAAAGTAACTTCGTATCATATAGACGCCAAAAATTAAGTACAGTGTTAAATTCCCCCTCCCAGTTGCTTTTCAAACGTTAAATAATTTCCACTTGGATATAATTCATATTGAATATGCTTGT
Organism: Fistularia tabacaria; assembly: GCA_901007705.1. Classification (NCBI taxonomy): domain Eukaryota; kingdom Metazoa; phylum Chordata; class Actinopteri; order Syngnathiformes; family Fistulariidae; genus Fistularia; species Fistularia tabacaria. Next base: position 113,531 of record CAAKHD010013796.1, on the reverse strand, counting down.
CAGACTCAGCCACTCTGCTCCTATGTATTGTATTCTCTTCTGTAATTGTTCTTTAGTGACAACGTGTTTGTCAGCTGCTGTTTGGCGACCAATGAAAAAACACTTCTTGGGATGTACGTTCATGATGGACTCTGGATTGTGGTGATTGTAGTTTTTCTGAATTGTATACAATTAGAACGTGATCTTACACTTGCTCTAAGAACTTCAATTCCCAGCTGTACGTACTTGTGCAACCTAAAAGGCGCGCCGCAAGAAACAGCAGTGGGTGGACTACTCATGGATATGCCGGGACAAGTACAGGTGTGGCGTCGAAAAAGCTGTCTGAAACCGTCATAGAAATAACCAAGTTCGTTGTTACGCAGCTAGTTTCATAAGATTTCACTGTCCAAAAAACTATTTTATGAAAGACACCAGAAATGTTCATTCTGAAACGTGTGGTGCCCGTCAAAGGCGTCTGTACATGGATCCCCGATCTCGTCACCTTCCTTTACAGCAGCTTCTCTACCAGTCTTTGCTCGAGATGCCCAAAGAAACGCAGCCCATACAGCTCAGTCGACAGTGATCGCTACTCGTCTCTCGTTAAGTCGGTCATGTCTCTTAGAGTCAGTTCTCGAACCCCTGAGACTCTTCAGGCGGAAGACGAACACATGTTTGGACCTGTTGTCAAAGCTCTATCGCTTTCCAGAGAGGACGCGAGGGTACCGAAATCCCCCCATCCTTTGTTACAGCGTGAGGAAACTAACAGAACAGATGAGCCACACTCAGGACCTCCAGTCCGGATTTTACTCAATCGAAACAAAGCCAGCTTGTCGATACCAAGTGTGACCCGAATTCTTCAACATACACTTTCTCCCGAGCAGACCTTCTACCTCGAGAGGTGGAAGAAGAGGATGGTTTCAGAGCTGGGAGAGGAAGGGTTTAAAGAATACACTCAAAGTAAGCTTCTTTGACATTCTTCTCAGTGATAAAGATCCTAGAAACCTTAACTGAAAGTAGCGTGTGCACAACTCCAGGATAAAATAAAGAGGATATCAAAAGTTCTCGATCTTTATCAGATTTGTTTAGGCAAGGAAAGAAGTTTCACTCAGCCCTGGAGGAGTTTCTGATGTCAGGTACAGCATGGAAAGACAAAGAATCAGAGACATCAGCCGAGGGATACTTGAAGAGTGTCTCTCACATACTGGAGGATGTCAGTTCCCCAAGAGCAATTGAGAGCGCAGTGCATCACAGTTCTCTGAACTATGTGGGAGTTGTGGATTGTGTTGCCCATTACAGGTATCATCAATTGGAGATGCATATTTACTACAACAATGTCAGTATTTATTCTTCTTCCCAATATTATCCTTAGGGGTGTTTTGTGTATTATTGACTGGAAGACTTCAGATAAACCCAAACCATACCTGAGTAACACATATGACAACCCAATTCAAGTGGCAGCTTACGCTGGAGCTTTGAACTGTGATGGCAACTACAATTATCAGGTACTCCTCTGATATATGTAAATATCTATTTTTCTCAGCTGTTCAACTGTATTTTTTTTTATCTTGGCCTGGACCTCAATCTATTGAATCCAAGGTCTTATGTTGGACTCTCTTGCTCTTCAATCTTCAAAGAAATCCCTGTTTTTAATAGTGATAAAAATATAGCTTCTCTTCGAGTATTATTTTGAACACTTACTTTAACTGTCACTGTTTCTCCATAAAGGTTGAAAATGGATTAATTGTTGTGGCCTACAAGGATGGCTCACCTGCCCATGCCCACCAGTTGAGCACAGAGCTAATGTTGGAGTATTGGAACAGGTGGCTGCTTCGTCTTGAAGAATTCACATTACAGAGGTGAGGCAAATAGAAAAAAGAAATCTGTAAAGTTAATAATTAATTTTGAAATACATTGAGTACTGAATTTCATTTACAGTGAAGTTTAATTTTAGGGAACTTGTCCAAATCTTCTTCTCGTAGCAACTGAACTTGATTTTTTTTCCCTTTTACTTCAAAGAGGCTTCTTCAGTTTTAGCCGCTTACCAAACAGAAAAAGCCTCTTGAATTAGAGGTGATACACCTGGAAGGGATTTAAATCGAGTCCAGTTGCCACAAGTAGAGTTTGACAAAAATTAACGATGAACTGGATTACTGAGAACCTCCACAGACATTTTATAGAAACATTTTCTACTCTACTGATCTGTACTTCTTCTGTTCCTTTCAACTGCTCCCTTCAGGGCCACCACTGTGAATCAACCTCCTCCATCCAACCAGGCGGTCATTGATAACCCAGGCCTCAACTGATCCAGGATGAAAGCTGTGGGTTTTATTTGCATATTTGGTTTTAGCATAGGTTTTATGCCAGATACCCTTTCTAGCTCAACCCTCTGCATTTATTTGGGCTTCGGACCGGCTCGAAAAGACGCTGGCTTGTGGCCCCCTGAGGCTACGTTACCCTATTGATTTGTACAAATAATTTAAAAAAAAGTACCCACCTCATTGCATCAAGTATTTTAATGAAATTAAAATGTAGTGCTAAATAATGAATCTAGAACAAATTTCTGTTTTTTCAATGTTTTTCCCCATTTCGCTCAGATTCAGTAACTCCATCAATAGATTTCTTTTTGGAAAATAGATGATATTTCATTTGCTATCAGTTGAGCTCAAACTGGAAATTCAAAATGTTGTATAATCCACAATGATAATCATTTTCAAGATCCTCATTTTGAGTAAACTTTCATCACTGATTCACTAACTGAATGCTGTGTACAACCCGCTATGCAGATATATTTTTTACGTAACGAGACATTAAAGTGATTGTGTTGATACTTTGGTGTGTTTGCTCTGACGCACTTATTCAAATATCTGAATGTTGTAAAGACAAGTTAATTGAATATTTTTTAAGTACATTGATGACAGCTTTATTTTTTAAACATTGTTTAATATTGCATTTATAGAGTCCCTAAAAATGCAGTAAGATTTATATTTATTCCAGACATAAATTTAGAATGTTTTTTTGGAAGAAAAAAATCTTTATTGCTTTGAAGTTTTTTTAGCACTTGAGTTAATAATGCAATTTTTGTGACAAGGGCTTTTTAAAGCCATATTTTAACTTTATAGAGAACTTTTCTACAAGTGTAAGAAATGTAAAGCAAAGTGCTTAATGCATCAAGAAAAGAATCTCAAAAGAAAACATGAACTCATCAATAACTTACCTTAAATTACCTTGAAGACAGCATGAATTCATGCTATAAAATTGGATGTCTGTTTTTTTGTACTATATGCCCTATCTTGTTATAGGGTGAATAATGTTTTCATTTGATGACAAAATCCTCAATACTAGACAAGTGAGAAATCATTCCCTCACAAAATGATGTAATAAAATCCTAATTTCTTGCCACTTATCATCCCAATATATTGACATTTCCATTGTTGCAATAACTTTCTGAAATATTTTTTTTAATCAAATGTAGAAAGGTAGAAGTGGATTGAGTGGAGATGTAACTACTTACCAAAAAAATGTTTATTATTCTATATTTGGGTCAGTGTCATATCATCCACATTACATCATAACTGTATTAAAATGTAAAAATGTAATTGGTTTAATTGACCTGTATTTCTGCGTATACAGGAGTTCATGCAAGGCTGCCTTGACTGTGGAACTTTTTACGCAATGGCACTGACAATCATTGGCATAACTATTCTTTCTTTGCTCTGGCAGAGTGTGCAAAATACCCATTGCATAATAATACACAAGAATCAAGGCCATTCCCTGTTCATGGTCATCAGTGACAAAGTATAAGGGGGTAGTCACTCATGAGGTTTTCAACCTTTTTTTGTTACTGTTATCCATGCTTCAAATTATTATTCACCAGATCCGAACAGGAAACATTAAAAGATTAAACCATTCTACGAGATGTCCTGTTCGATATATTCACTGCCATGAAGGAGGTATGCACTCCAGTCAGTTGCATTCTATATTATATACTATATAATTATTCATGCTGTAATATATCACCTTTTCCATGAAATCCAAGGCCCTCTTGAACTGTGCCTTGTGCCTTATTGTAATACTCCATTTGCCAGGAGATGTAGTGTTACTGAAATGTGGAAACTGTTGATATAGGACATTTCTGCGACTAGTTGTTCATCTTTTTGTTGGATAGACATACTTTTTTCTCTGGCTCTCAACGAAAGCGGATTCTTCTCTTTTCTCTTGCCCTCCCTACCCTTATCTCCCCAGGCTTGCTGCTCCTTTTCCTGTGCTGTCTCTGTCTGAACTATCGGAGTCTCTCCTTCGCATTTCGTCCGAAATCCAAAAATGGAATTGATCAACTGATCTCTCAACATAATCGACCAAATTTTCTCAATGAGAAGACAGGGTAAGGGTGAGCCCTCATGCCCCGATAGAACATTTATAGTTGGATACACGATGGTCCCCTGGGGGACGTGGAGGACTGTGTGCCTGTAGATCCTTTCCGTGAAGGATGCTGAAGACATCCACATAATTGGATTAATGATAACATGTATGCTGCTGTTAGGAGCTGTTGGTTTCCTGATGTATTGCAAAATGCTGGAGAAGCTGGCAGGACAGGAGAAGCTGCCAGTCATGGTTGAAGGAATAGGCAAGGCTGGCAACACTCAGACTCAAATGAAAGGTGAGAACTGTTGTAGGCAGGATGAATGTTTATCAAGGACAGATGCCAACTTGGAGAAGCTGACACCTAATTCGGACAATTGGATCCACCGGGAGAACCAGAAACACTTGAGGCAAACGGAAAATTACAGTGTCGGCCTGACCCTCAACAATTATGTTCATTGGCTCCCCAACGCGGCCTTGGAAGGCTGCTGGCATCTCTCCACTCTCCTGGATGTTATGCAGACAAGATGCCCCCCCCCCACCCCCCACCTTTGACCTCTCTCAATCAGAACTCTCCGAGGTCATCTCAACTGAGGAGTATTCTTATTGATCAGAATTTTTATTGATTAATCAATAAAAAGTACTCTATATCCCTGGAATGCGGTTTATTCATTTTGGAGAAAACATGAGTGGTATGTGGAGTATATAATGTTAAGAGTATATCTGTCTGTCTGTCTCCTGCAGTAGGTGTCAGGTCATGTCATTGTACTACAGTTAAGACTCGTGTTTTTTTTCTTTACATAAGGTCAAGAGAAGGAAGAACTTGTTCCTGTTTTAATTCTGTGATCACTGAGAAAAGTATACTGGTCATTAATACGAGTAAAAATTTGTATTTTTTCCTTATATACAGATTTTAAAAAATAACTTATGATGTGGATTTTAACAGTCTGATGGTGAATACTATGTAGAATCTAGTAAAATAGGGGGCAGTTATATATCTCCCTGGCCCTCGTATCGATAAAATGCTGATAAAACCAATTAAAGCATTTCTGTATCAAAAACAGTTACGGATGATAAAAACTAAATGATATTGAAGGAAAACTGAGTCCCAACATTGCAAAAACATAATTATCTAAAATATGTGGAATATCAATTCTATGTACCAACTTTAAATAACTCTCAAACATAAACAGAGTTGAAAATGAAGACATTTTAATACTTAATCAGATATTAATTTGATAAAATTAGAGTTTGAAAGTACTACTTTAATGTTCCTTCAAAAGGTACTTTCATGAAACATTGAGCTTAGTAGAAAAATCCACAGAATAATGTGAAATAGATTGGTAAAGCATTTCTCAGCAATAACTATCATTCAGATAAAGATTTGTCTTCAAAATAACACTGATTATTTCCAATGACTTTATTCCCCACATGCTTCCTTGACAAGTTGTATGTCATCTGTCCATGGGCGAGTCCACACTGTAAATGTGCACTGGTAAGGCTGAGGGAAAAAAAACAAAACACAAAAACTTGGAATAAATATTTGTTTGAGTAAAACAACATGTTAACTGATATATAGGAAGGTTGTAATTGTAAGACTGTTCAAAGTCATTCCAAGAGAGCATTACAAAAGACGCATGTGTTTGGTATCTTCCACCGTTTTGTATCATATCCTATCGATTGTATCGACTTGTTTTGTATCATACACAGCTGTGACAACTCTTCTTATACATCAATGATGTACAACAGGGGTAGTCTATTATAACTAGGTCCAGAATGAGAAAATTTAGTCATGCACAGGTCCACTGTATCATGTTTAATTTGCATTATAATTAAATGATATACATAGGAGAGAGAGAGTCCGTAAAGGCCCGCCCTACCCCGCCTGTGATCGGCTGATATTCTCGCACTAACCATGTCAAACCTCAGCCTTCACGTCCAAGGCCGAGTAGTGGCCAACAAGACGCAGGTAAGGAGTCGAACGGGTGTAGATAATTGATGGGCGATACTACCTTTTCATGATTCAAAAACCGATTACTTGTACCTTTCCCCAAGAAAATGACAGTTAAAGACAAATCACCTGACAAACACTTCCATTGAATAACTTATGCAATACAAAAACACAATTGCCAAATGTACGCCACTTGAACGCACTCAATGATGTGCCAATTCCGACAGGACAGTGTGGTTCCGGAACCGGACAGTGACCCGCCTATAAGTGACTTTAAGCCTTAAACTTTTCCTGGCTTATTCATCCTTCTTCAGTATGAAGGCTCCCGTTACGACTAGTTCCAACTTACCCTACTCACGTTCAGTGAGTATTTATAATTTACAATTTAAAGCGGAGGAGCAGCCGTAGCCGATTGCACCACGTAGTCGTGGTGCAATCTTGCACTTCGTATTAAATAATCCTTACCTTAGCCAGATCTGGGTCGGGATGAGTGTTACACATATTATCTGGGCCATTCTTGCGACAAGAAGTCCTTGCCATGTCAACAGTTATGACGTACTTCAGTCCAGAAACGACCTGTGAGAATGGAAACGTGATGAAGCTACAAAAATAAACCTCCGAAGCAGAAATGTAAACAACGGCTTCAATTTTGTTAATGCGTGCTTGCCGTTGGGAAACAAATCTTAAAATGATTATACGGTTCAATGACGACGGTCAACGTAGGCCATTGACGCAGTTAAAACGCAAATAAAATGACAGTGGAACTACGGGGGATTAGTTCGAACTAAAAATGGAGGCTGAACATCGAAAATGCGCAATGTATAAGCTCTTACTTCATGTCCTTGACGAAGTCATAAATATGTTTGAATAACCGATGGCAGCGTAAGAGTTGTGTTCAATTTCACACGACACCAACCTGATTCACGACCCTGACCACATTGACCGCTTTGCTATAATACAGGTCGTTTCTGCGCCTGTTGTGTTCCACGATCGCGAAATTCAGGGCCTCTTGCGCGCCGCTGTCGCTAACACTTATTTCTTGGTAACCGCCGACAAGCGACCCGGATCCCACGGCGAAAAGTGCCACAAGAACTGGGATGACGAGCTTCCAAATCATTGTTCTTTTGGCGTTTCCAAACACTCCAAATGACAGGAAAAGGCTTCAGTAAGTAAAGCTGCGTTACATAAATAGGCGTGCCGCTAACTGGTTGACGTGAGACGCAGCCAATCAAACACTGGGATTCGCTACCTACCACTTTAGGGGCTTGGACGGCAAATCGGGAGGAGCGCTTTACCAATAAGCTACAAAAAATGTCATTTTGATTTAAAATCGCATTTTCCTGTCAAAGGAGCGTAAACACCAGAACAGCTCCTTGCATCGTAAAATGACACCATTCGTTTGTTTGTTTTTTATCTATTGTTTAACTTCACGTGAAATAATCTTTACATTGAGATGAAAGAAAATTGCCTTGACCCAGGAGCCGGCTACAAAGTACGTTAATTTTGGACACTCATGGTTCGGTATTTCTTTGTAAAATATTTCTTCATCCGCTGTTTCGAGACAGCAAGCCGCTGATGACGTAATCGTGCAAATATCCAGAGTCAACGTGAAGAGCCTGATTTTTTTACTGCTGCCGCGGTGAAGTTTGGCAACTAGCCTGTGGGACTATGCAAAGAGAACAACTTTTCAAGCAACTGAGGTTTTATTTCAAATACTGATTGATTATTGTGATAATAATAATAAACATAGTAATAATAGCTTTAACCATGAGAATTGCCCCTCCTCTAGCTGCCATCTTATCGTGGTGGAGGGTTTTGTGCATCCCAGTGATCCTGGGAACCAAATTTTAGGGGGCTATCTAGCACTGGAAGGGTCACCCAACGCAAACATGTCCCAGAAGACCCCCAATTTGTTTAATTAAAGAAATGGACCCAGGTTTCCCTTGCCTGGATGCGGGTCAGCGGGGCCTCTAGAGCCAGGCCCTGGGGCGGGGCTCAATGGCAAGTGGCCGGGCCTGCACCCATGGGGCACAGCTGGGCACGGCTCAAAAGGTCAACGTGGGTCCTCTTTCCCTTGGCTCTTCTCCAAGGGGGTCGGGTGGATTGAATAGAACAGAATGGAATAGAATTTTTCTTTAATTATCTCACAGTGGGGAAATTTAAATTCACATACAGCAGAAAGTGGATAGTGCAATAGAGGTAGTTAGTAATCTGCAATCAATCAATGTGGAATTGTGATCCAGGTGGTGGCTGAAGTCGGACTTGTTGTCACATGCTCTGGACGCCTGGATGACGAGAGGGACTGAGCTGTCAACTGATCACCACCTGGTGGTGAGCTGGCTCCGATGGTGGAGGAGGATGCTGATCAGACCTGGAAGACCCAAATGTACTGTAAAGCTCTGTTGGGAATATCTGGCAGATTCCGTGTCAGAAAGAGTTTCAACTCCAAACATCCAGCAAGGCTTCAACTATGTCTCGGGGGAGGCGGGGGAAATTGAGTTTGAGTGGGCCATGTTCTGTTCCTTCATTGTTGAGGCACCGTACTTGAGCCGTGGCTGTAAGATGGTTGTTGCTTCTTCAAACTGAAGGAGTCCTATCGGGCCTTTCTGGGGGCATCTGACAGGTGCTGGCAGGCCAAGCGGCATGCGGCTGGTCACTGAGGCGAAAACTCAAGCGTGGGAAGAGTTCGGGGAGACCATGGAGAAAGACTTCTGAATGGCTTGGAAGAGATTCTTGTCCACCATCTGGTGGCTTAGGAGGTGAAAGTAGTACACCGTCAACACTGTGTATAGTGGTGATGTTGATGATAAGAGGAGGGTCCGTCGGCTTGGTGGAATCTCGGATTCAGGAGGAGCAGTGTGTTTTTTGTCTTGGTCCTCTCGGGTGCATGGGAGTTTGCCAAACTAGTCTACATGTGTTTTGTGGACTGGAGAAGGCATGTGACCGTGGGGAGTCCTGTGGGGGATGCTCCAGGAGTATGGTGTACAGAATCCCATAATATAGGCTGTTTGGTCCTCAATTGGTGCTTGAGCTTGGCCCGCATTGCCAGCTGTAAGTCAGATTCATTTCAGCTAAGGGTTGGAATCCGCCAGGGCTGCCCTTTTTCACCGATTCTGCTTGAGTCTGTGCTTTTTACAGATGATGTGGTTATGTTGGCTTCATCAGCCTGTGATACCAGCTCTTGCTGGAGGGGTTCACAGCCAAATGTGAAGCGACTGGAATGAGGATCAGCACCTCCAAATCTGAGACCATGGTTCTCAGCCGGAATCAGGTGGGGTTCCCCTTCCGGGTCATGGATGAGATCCTGCCCCAGGTGGTGGAGTTAAAGTATCTCAGTGTCTTGTTCACGAGTTAGGAAGGCATGGGACGGGAGATTGACAGGTTGATTGGTGCAGCCCCAGCAGTTGTGCAGGCGCTGCATTGGTTTGTCATTTTGTCATGGTGAAGAAGGAACTAAGCCAAAAGGCGAAGCTCTCAATTTACCAGTTGATCTGTGTTCACCCTCACCTCTGGTAATGAGATGTGGGTAGTGACTGAAAGAGCAATGTCACAGATCCAAGCGGCTGCAATTACTTTTCTCTGCAGGGTGTCCGGACTCTCTCATAGAGATAGGGTGTGGAGTCCAGGACGGACTTAGAGTAGAGTCGCTGCTCCTTCGCATTGAGAGACGTCAGGTGAGGTGGCTCATGCATCTGGTTTGGATGACTCCCAGGTGATGTGTTCTGGGCATGTCCAGCCAGTAGTAGGCCCTGAGGGAGACCCAGGACACACTCGAGGGAATGCGTGTCTCAGCTGGCCAGGGAATGACTTGAGATTCCCCCTGAAAGAACTTGATATAGTGGCCTGGGAGAGGTCTGTTTCAGCTGTTGCCCCTGGATAAAGCAGAGGATGGATGGACAATGACAATCAACTAATATATATATATGGATTCGGTGCCCATAAGGGGATTCTGATAGGATCTACTTTGGGAGCAGGGGCTGTGTTGGCAAACCCACTGTACAGGATAACTCAAGTCAAAACTAAGAAGCCACTCTTTGAGGATGATAAGATCTATTCATTTAAAGTACAAACCTGAGATGAAGAGCTTGCAGTATGTTGTTCCCATTAACTAAATATTTCATCATATTTAAAGGGAAACCTCTTGTTAAAAAAGAAACATGTTTTCATTCCTATTTCACGTGACCTTCGTGAGCGCATTGACAAAAATCGTTACAGTGATCCCTTAGATGAGAGTAACTTTCAGTATGGCTTCGATTCCACTTTCCTAAAGAGAATTGTTTCCTACTGGTGGCATGACTTTGACTGGAAGAAGACCACTATGACCACTTCTAAACTAAAATTGAAGGTCCCTGTTTGCCTCCCGTTACAGACACTGATCGGATAGAAATCTGGTCTAGTAATCAGTGTTTTTATCTTCTTCCTCACATTCATGACTTCATGCAGGTCGTAATGTGCATTTTCTCCATGTGCAGCCACCTCAAGGCAAGAATCAGAAGGTTTTGTCTCTCATGCTTGCATATGGCTGGCCCAGCTCCTTCTATGGGGTTCTATAAGATCCTGCCACTTCTCACAGAGAACCACAATAACATCGTGTTTGAGGTCATACCTGTTTTTTGTTTCTCACAGGCCTCTCATAAACAAGGTAGAATTTTCTGAACAGAGGTACAGTATATAGTCAATGCCAAACAGTAGTTTACAGTTCCTTCCTGTATCACTCCCTTCTAGGATTTGGCAGTCTTCCTGCAGCTAGAATTTTACGGACACTTATGGAGAATTTGGAGCACAGTGGTTAGTGCTTCTGCCTCACAGCACAAATGACCCAAGTTAAATTCTGACAGGGGAACTTTGTGTTTTGAGTTTGTTGGTTTCCTTACACCGTCCAAAAACACACAGAGGGTTAATTGGAATAGGCTCCAGCATCTGCGACCCTAACTGTAGGATACGTGGTAGATGATGGATGGATGATGAGCATTTGGAATTCTCTCAGTTCTATATGCAGGGAGGCTCATCATCAGAAGTATGGCACAGATGAAACCTCAGTAAGATAGTCAGCTAAATGACCTGCAGAAAAAAAGGCTATGGTGTAACTGCATAGGAATTTCCACCACACATTTGTTTCTGAATGAAACACTGTGACATCAATAATTCCTTAAACTGCAGAATTTGCCAAAGACGCTGACATTATACATTCTTCAAGACTGGTGCTGAATAAGGATACACATGTATTTTGAGAACAATACATGTCATGTCTTCATGAAACCCACTTATTTGAAAATCAGTTCAGTCATTTCTTTTCCAGGTGGGTGAAGGCCTCCTCTTAAACATGTTTCAAAGTGCTGTTGTCTTCTCTGATTGGCCCTTACCTACCCTTCCTAACGGGTATAATAATAATAATAATAATGATGTATACTTTATTAATCCCTCATGGGGAAATTTGTTCTCTGCATTTAATCCATCATGGATGAACCATGATGCAGTTGGCTGTCATCTACCAGCGCCAGGGGAGCAGTTAGGGGTTCAGTGTCTTGCTCAACAACACTTCGACACTCGGAGGGGCAGGGATTTGAACCAAGAATGTTTGGTTCCAGGGATGATTGCTCTACCTCCTGTGCTACGCCACCCCCCAAGTAAGAAATGAATTAATGAATGAAAAGAATGTTTGGCAGATCATGAGGGAAACTGGCTAGTTTCACTTTCAAGCCACAAAAGCTGACACTGAAGGTGGGAGCACACACAATATCATATCTCATCTAATATGCTTTGGAGATTTAAGACATGCAACAAGACTCTAGATCATATGGTCTGGGTATTTTTTTATATCCCCATCATTGATATACTCACATGGTATGAATAGGTTTGGGACTGAATGAGTCCCCTGTTGGATTGACTGCCTAAATTTTGGAGAATCTATCCCCCCCTTTGTGACTGGCAGACCCCAGTCCGTCAGGATAGGTAATAGAACTTCAGCCAGCATCATCACAAACATGGACACTCAGGGATGTGTCCTCACCCCCATCCTTGACACCCTGTTCACCCATCACTGTGTCGCCTTCCATGAGGACAACATCATCCTGAGGTTTGCAGATGACACCACAGTGATAGGACACATCCATTGTGGGTACGGAACAGCCTACAGGATGGAGGTGGTCAGTCTGGTGTCTTGGTGTGAGGACAACGACTTTACCCTAAACACAGACAAGACGAAGGAGATGATAGGGGACATGAGGAAGGAGAGGAGACCTCATCAGCCACAATTCCTCCGAGATCTTGAGGTTGAGAGAATGAGCAGTTTCAAATACCTGGGTGTCCAAATCAGTGAGAACCTTACATGGTCCCTCAACAGCTCGCAGACAGTTGGGAATGATCAAAAGCGTCTGTATTTTCTGAGGAGGTTTGGAATGTCGCCGAAGATCCTTAGCAACTTCTACAGCTGCATTGTTGACAGCATCTTAACCAGCTGCATTTCAGTCTGGTATGGCTGCACCTCTGGACCTCACTTGCAGTGAAATGTAAAGACTGCAGGGAAGATCGCCAGAACCCCACTGCCTTCTCTGCAGAGCTTCAACCACTGCAGTCAACAGGAGAGCTGCATCCATCGCCAAGGACCACGCTCACCCCCAACACGGACTTTTCACTCATACCCCTCTGCCAGAGATACAAGAGTATGAAATGTAGGATGACACAGCTGAAGAACTCGTTCTACCCAACAGCCATCTGACTCCTTAACAGCTGACAGGAGTCAATAACCATTTACCCTCTCAGGCAATTCTGCACTTTACATCCAGCACAGCCAGTGCTGCACTCAACTTTTCATGTCAGCCCTATTCATATCACTTGCACCTGCACTTTGTGAGTTGCACACTCACAGCTGCACTCAACTTCAGCTTGCAATTCAACCAACAATGTTTACATTCTCTTAGACTACTTACAAGACTGTTTCCTTTTTCGAAAACGGTTTACATTTCTGTGTATGCTTACAACTACCTGCACTATAATATCAGTATGTTCATTATTTATTCATCACACATATCTGGATGCACTGTGGACGGCAAAGTAAGAATTTCATTGTGCATGGAAACACGCTTCCAGGTTGTACATATGTCAAGAAACACTTTGAATCTTGAATCTAACGAATATCATGATCTACTGGATAACAGGCTCCATAATCTATGCATTTCTACAAAGAGAACTTCAGGAGTAATCCTCACAATAGTGTATGAACGGTGTGCGAAAATGGGCCCCTTCTGTCAAAACTTTGACCTGTGCATTGAAGATTTAACAATTCTTACTCCTTATTTGATTATCATTATCTGAGATAATTTATTGTTTTAGGACAGGGATATTTGTGCCCAATGGACTGACCGCCTTCCCTGGAGAGCTGATCCACAGCCCGAATATCTTGGACACAAATTAATAATGAAATGCTGTTCATTTCGATACCTTCATGCCAGTTAGGTGGTCACTTTGCTGGATTTGAGGAGCCTGAGCTACTTGCCAGCGACATTGTACAGTTTGTGGAAAAGGTGGATAATTTGAAGAACCAATTGATGCACCCAGATCCCAGTACACTACAGTTATGATTCATCAGCTCTTTATCATTGCTGGCTTTAGACTGATTGTGTTCAGATTGTATTAAGGTGGAAACATTAAGCATTAAACACAATCAAGTCATGTTTATTGCAACATGCACCAATCTTAAATGCGTTGTTTCTGAAAAATCCTATATGATACCAAACAAACATTTCAAAAGGCTGAAGCAGGATTCTGGTTCCTTAACCAATTACAAAAAAATGTAAAGCCTCTATTTGTGATTGACGAAATAAAAATGAAATAAATGCAGACTTCAATATCATGGAATGACAACAATGCAATTTGATAACATTTTTTCAACATTTCAGATGATTATGATTACAATGGAATTATGTGGTGGTTCTGATATTGTTTTACTCAAGCTTATATTTCAATCTAAAGCCAATGTTTTAATTTTAATACTAAAATGAAATATATACAGGTTGCAATTTAAATTCAGAATTCACTTAAACCGCAAATAAAATGTACATTTTGTACAAAGCATTTCAAATCAAAATCCTACATTTTTTGGTCATTTGTTAAAGCCCTTAATCGTCATAGGTGCCTGAAACCACACATACTCCTGCCAGTCCAATTTTTCAGCCCTTGCTTCTACGCAGGAACTTTTATCAGTGGACAAAGCAATTATTTGATTTTTAATGCAAGTTGGTACTTTAAATTGAATTTTGGGGCGAAACCAACTTACACCACAATCTCTGTGGGCCAGTGCAAACACTGTTGTGGGCATCAAACGAACAGGCTTGGTGTCAGACAAAAGGTCTGCCACAAAGAGAGTACGGAATATTTGTCTTAAGCATGATGATACCCGAAGACACTGATCTCCACTGGCTAGTACCAACCCTTCCATGTTAATCTCATACAACTCTTTGGGAAGGACAAGGGAGCCACCCATGAGGAGCAACACACGGGGCACTTTGCTAATGGTAAATAGGACTTCCAACTGCTGCAGCACATCTTCAAGCTCTTGAAGTGTCCTCTGACACTTGCGCTGGTCTATGTCAGCACACAGTGATGGCTTCCAGCTTGCCATGTCTTTATTCTAAAGAGGTAGAAACAACACAATGTTCTCAACTTACGTCCGTCAACAACATCACTTATTTTACTTATTTGGTGTGCACAGATTATTTTCCACTTACCTGCATTGAAGATAGCTGTTTCTTCTGGGAGTACACCAACTGATCGTACATCATTGGTAACTGCTGCCTCTGATACAGAATACATTTGAGGATTTCGCTGACAAAGCGGCAGCAGCCTTCCTGAGTAACTGTGCCAGAGAAGACCACGTCGACGCAGCCTTCTTCCTGTGCTCTTCTCACCACCTGAGCATCATGGTCTGATAGGAGACATTGTTCTTCACTTGCTGTCAATGGCCCATTAAAAAGACTTTTTCCAGAACCTTCCATTTCCGGGGTGTTTTCTGTCAAAATAATGAGCAGAATGATTCTGTAATCGGGACCAATGGGCCTGTCATGTTCAATGTTAATTAGTTTGCCAGGCAGCAGCAACATACAAAGTTTAGCGAAGTCTCAGAACTGAATGTCCTGCATTTTAACTCAAATATGCAGCATGGAGTTAAAAGCTCAAGCTGCAAGTACATTACAATAGCACCCACAATTGTATAATAGTCAGCATTTTAATAAAATGTCAATGTTAATCATGACTAATGAATGATTGATTTTACTTACATAAATACATGAGAAGAATTTATGTAATGCCACTGTTCATGATGACTGTTGGGTGACTAATAGACAACGATTTACTATGACTAGAAAATCAATCAAATGTTAAATAGAAATCGTATTGTGTCAAATCTAAACTTTTTGGAGTACCATGTATGTCTGCAAAGCAACAAAACAGTCAAAACGATCAAGTTATTTCAAGGAGTATCAAACATTCCTATATTGAAGCGAAATATTTATAACGACAACATTTTCAGATAATTACAAGTAAGAGGATACGATAAAATGATTCCCTCATATATAATATATATATTTTCCCCCCAGTGAAACAGTTATTAAAACTGCTATTCAACTGACCAATCAATTATTGACAACAACATAAACGGGAACCCTTTGATTCGACTCTTACCAGAGTTTGAAGAGGGCATGACAACGCTGTTCTCTTTATCTTCACTCCTGTTGGCGACGTCCCCCTCGCTTGCACGTAATCGATGTCCGGAAGAAGGATTACTGAGTTCAACAGCACTTGTCGCCTTAAGGGTTGTGACTAAATTCTGTGGTGCAAGCATTTCATAGATGTCAGTCGGCTGTGTACATGAATTTGAGTCGTCGTTAACAGGTCGCAATGTTGGGAGTTTACCGGTCACACTCAGTTCCTCGAGTGTATTAATGCCTTTCTCTAACGGAAACGCTAGAAGTCTCATTTTCCCGATGTTACCGTTCTCGATCGTGTGATTGTTTTGTATTTTGTCGGAGTTAGATGTCAGATCGGAAGAGCACACGT
>CAAKHD010013796.1:61165-95682 GCA_901007705.1 Fistularia tabacaria | reverse complement strand
CAAGACACACATACACAAAAGAGGGCAATAGCTGTTCAAGTCCATTGAAACACCACACACACACACACACACACACACACGCACACACACGCGCACGCACACACACACACACACACACACACACACACACACACACACACACACACACACACACACAGAGTGGGGATCGCAGACCTTGTTTATGAAACCAGTTGTGGAGGGCAAGAAATTGTGGGTCATTGTGATGGAACATAACCTTCTGCAAGAGGGGGTTGTCTCAAAAAGATTTATCTTGGAATGAATCTGCCCACAGGCCTGGAGGAATGGAAGATTCACCTTCTTTTGTGGATTATATCTACATGTTTGTGCCATTTTCTTATATGGATTGTTTTTTAGGGGGGTTTTAGCTTGATGTTATGTAAAGATTGAAGTGATAGTGCCGCTGTTTAGGTTCACATCATCATCTCAGAACCTTAAATTTAACCACTGCAGAAAGTACATCCTTTGCTGTGCTTCTCTGGTCAACTCCAACCTCAGTCCTTCAGGAATAGGAAGGCCTTGGGACTAAAGTGGGGTGATGTGGGCAGGTGGGGCTGAGTTTGTCCTGAAGCCCATTATATTCTCCATATTAAGCTGACTCATAGACACCAAAGATGACTAGAGTTATGGCAGTATTATTCACCATCACTGCAGTCACTGTTGATCAATCGATTTCATTGTTGACAGTGTTATTGCCCCATTCCCTTAGTAACATGTGATTATAGTCATTAAATTAATATTTATTACCGTAAGCCAATCACTGCAACTAAGGGGTGAGATGGAGCAGAGAGGAGATATTAAAGAAATATAATAGTCATGGCTTCAGTAGAAACAAGAGAGAGAGATAAAGAGCTGGGATGAGTTTTCAAATAATCCAGGGAGAAAGATGTGAGTGGGTTTCAACAGGAACTGAGTGCCATCTATCTCTGATGATTAAAGTAAATAAGGCAGTCTCTCAGACAGACTCACTTAAGCTGCTGGCTGTAACAGGTGACTCAGCTGATGTGATTGGCAGGTCGGTGAGGCCTAGAGAGAAGCCGCCTGCTGGTCATCCTTGGAGTCTTAAGAGAAACAAACTGGCCCTTTTGTCTCTTAACTCTCAGTGTGTAACAGGTTCCCTGTGTGTAGTGGTCAGGGTCCGTCCTCTGAACAGGAGGTAAGCCAATTGTGACAAGCTAGTTTAGAAAAAATCTAATTGAATCATCACTTTGGAAATGAATGCGACTTGTATTTCCTCAGAGAAAAAAGATTATTATCCAAGGTGGTGACCCGTCTGCATGGGAACACCATAATTCTTCTGAAGGTAGTTGGAAGCACGTGCATTAATGCTTATGTCTCAGCAAGTCAAATGTGTATTTAGAAATGTCTGTAATTCATTCCAGCCACCACTTTGTGGAGGAGAACTAAAAGACAGAGGAGAAACATTTTCCCATGACTTAACTTATGATTCAACCAACACAGAAAGCCCCACATTTGCGTCCCAGGAAAGGCTATCTGAATTCACCCTCCCCCATTCACTACCATCATTTCATTTTTCTGCTAGTAATTTACAGAAATGTTTATTTTTTATCTGTAACTACTTAAAATGTTTTTTTACTTGTTCCTTTTAGATATTTCTTGACATGTGATGTATTGAAAGCTGCATTTGAAGGCTCCAATACCTGTGTATTTGCCTATGGCCAGAGAAACATTTGTAAGATATATTTCAACTCCATCTTAACTGGTGGTGGGCATATGGAAATGATCAGATTAAGCTGAGCATTTCTAACATAAATTTTAAGCATATCTGTCAGGAATACTAGCCATGTTAAACCTGATTCTTCTCCGCAAGATTGCTGCAAGCTGCGTGATCAGACATCCTCCCTTTTTATCTCTCTAAATGCTTCTTCTTATTAATCGGAAATTGTGACGAGGGCAGCAAATAGCTTGTCTTTCCCTGTGTTATCTCTCAACGGAGAATTCTCAAGATATCTGCTTATATACTAGCAGACTTGTGGAAGGTCATCAGCAGAGCTGCTGTCAACATTGTGCATGATTACTTATGGTTCTTAATGCTTACTAGTATTTTCGTCTTTTACTGTATTTAAACCAAGATGGCGTGTAGCTCAAAGTGCAATTGCTTTTATGCTTTGGTAACTTGATACCATATGAGCTGTTGTGCTGGTCAGCACTCTTTGCACACTAAATTTGGGTCAGGGCATAGTATGCATCCAGAGTGAGGACTTATGACTTAAAAGCAAATCAAAATTGTGTACAGGAGAATTTTTTGACAATAGTTCTGAATGCAGCACTTCTCCCCCCTTTAGGTTTCCAAGGAGATAAAGGCTGAATTCCACAGATCTGCGAGGGATTGTTTTCCAAAGTGTCTCGAGGAAGCAAGAGCGACAGTGTGTCTTTTCACACAGAGGTCAGGTAAGGAATCATTATGCATATAGTGATGCTCATCCTTATCTATGCTCTTCCTTATCTAAATGGAGGGGTGGGGGTGCAAGACTCCTGCAAATGTAATCTTGCGCAGTAACATTTCCGCTAAAAAGTTTGCAACATCACTCTGTGTAAAACAAAAAATTAAGCTTTAAATATCAAGACCTATTCCTCTCTTTCTGTTAGGGAAAGCAGATCAAGATATTGATTCATAAAGTGCTAAAAAAACTAAGTCGCATCACTAATTTGTAATGTAATGCCTCTTGTAATACAAGAATTGAAAGGCTCTGGTCTCGCTCTTTGAATGGAGACCATTAAAGTTACAAATATGTAATATATGTAAATATAATACCATGTAAATGTGTATGTATATATTTTGTATGTGTATATTGTGTATATGTATATATGTATGTGTGTGTGTATGTATGTATACATATATATATATATATATATATATCCTGTTTTCTTCAACATAGGGATCCTCCTTTGGATGTTCTCTTACCCTCAACCCTCCACTATATTGAAGGTAAGTGTTTTGTACATCCCTTATGAACCAGTTGAATTGAAAATCAGGCTTTAACAAAAAACCCTACAACTTCTGTCCTTAGATTTGTCCAAGCACTTGGTACACTCTTACATTGACATACTATAGAGGAACTGATTATTCTTGGGAACACCAACTGCACCACAGCCAGAATGATGTCAGTAGCTGCTCTCATGCCATCTTCACTATCCACTTAACTCAGGTGAATTGCAGTACTTACATGGATCTTTGCTACCATGTCTAATTTTGTTCTGAGTTTTAAGTGAAGGAAACCTACTCTCCTTTAGTAACCCCATTTATCGATAACTAATTCGCCTCATGTAATTTGTAATATCAACATTTTAACATTTTTTTTCTTTTGAATCCATCTCAAGACTCTGATTAGGCAATCATGCCGAAGGAATCCTCCAATGTTGCTTATTTTGAGGCGGGGGATCCAATAATGAAACAAATGTGTCTTGCTGTTCATTTGTATCACAGGCATCATTTGATGCAGTGATGCCATGTGAGATGCGGAGTAAGATCCATCTGGTAGACCTGGCTGGCAGCGAGAGATCTGATGCAACACATGCCATAGGCACCAGGTTAAAGGAAGGTGCCAACATCAACAAATCCCCCCTGACCCTGGGCAGTGGGTCTGGGTAAATGGACATTTCAGTATGAATGGCACACTATGGCATTGCATGTTAATACAGAGATTAATTCAAGTTTTAATGTGGTATTGGTATGAAAACTTATAAAAATAGAAGCAGCAAACATATTTAATTATCAAATACTATGAAAACCGGCTTTAGCTTCCAAGATACAACTGCAGCAATTTCCGTAATCAATACTGTCTTCAATCACAACTTTATCGTATTTTAGAAGATTCTTTATGTAAACATTTGAATGCAAATCTTTTAACGTAAAAGTCAGACTGTCAAATCTTGTATGTCTAAGCCTAGAGAGGGAAATAAATCCTGTGTAAAATTTTAAATCAAAGATTGTATGCTGTTTTGTACACACTAATGCAATATGGTATCTTGAACAAAACAAAAAGGCCTAATAATTGGACATTGTATTTCTTTCTCAAGATCAATTTTGTCAGTAATAATTAACTGAGGATGCTCCAGGATAAGTCATAAGATAGCTGCATGCAGTCCAGACATACTACCAGATGGTGTCACTGCTCGTCTGAAGAACAGCCAAAGCCACTTATGGACTGGAAAGGGTAATGATGAGAACCAACCAGGCATTTAAATGTAATTTTCCATCTATTTGGATTTAAATGGCACCCAAAAGCAATTTTTTTTTTTTTTTTTTTTTTGCTCTCTCATATGCTTGTGAAGTTTGTGTGGCAGTGTTTTGGAACCTGACAAAGAGAAAATAAATCAGACCTGGCTTTTCCAACAGCATGTTTTTCTCTGAGGCTGGCAATTCAAGCCCCAGTAAAATGAAACGCCATTTGTTAGCCATTGAACATTTTGAGCTTGTCTCTGAATTTTTGTGCAGCCTCTTAAATAGCACGAAATGTTCTAATTTTGAGACTCGTGCCCTGCATGGGTGCCTTGACTTAATGCATTATAAAATATCTGTGAAGCCCTCCAGTCATCTTAATGAAGGCTGTATTGCGGATCCAGATTACACATCCTAGAAGTAATCTGTCAAAAAACTTTCCTATTGGCTTTCAGTATTGAATTGGCCTTGTCACAATGTTTAAAAATATTCTGAGAGATATCACTGAACACAAAAATTTGTTTACTACTAAATTGTTTAATGACTGGTCTGGCATTGTAGGTGGACATTGTGTAAAGAGTAAATGTAAATGAATGAGTGTGTATGCAGAAACGCACATACAAGTGAACATTTACATAAATATATACATATTTATGTATTTTCACATGCACTTGAACAAAAAAAACCTTCTCACACTTCGGGGAATTAGATTACTATTGTTTATTTATTTAATTAATTAACAAATGGCCTCCATTAAGTTTTTTGCTTCTGGTACCTTATACCTTGCTTCTACTGTATATAAGATTTGATATGATAGTGAAAACTGCATTTTTCAAGTACATGGTTTGTAAATTAAGAGCGTATTTCCACTCAATCGTTTTTTTAAATTTATTTTTTGTCAGTTCTATTGCTGAGAGTGAAACAAAATAGCTGCTGGGGCCCTTAAGAGACAAGTTGACCAAGAGCTGTGTAAACGTAATTTTAAAATTCTGTATTTAAAGCAGGTTTAGAATGCAAAGTTATTCATCGTCAGCTTCCCAGATTGGTTACAGGGCATGTGGGGAAAGAGAAAGTAATTAATACGCGATGGATTCCAAAGCAGCATCTTGCCAGACAGAGACTGAACAGATTGAGAGAACAAAAAAGGCAGGAAGAGGGTAATGTTCTACTGCAGGGGTATACACCATACCCTAAAAATGCTCACAGCTTTGTGAGCACTTTGACAATATGAGCTGTGTTATTCCCTGTCCCCCAGATAACACTTTAGTAGCACACTGTAGTGGGAGGAACTTCCATTTAAGTAAGAGAACATTAACCATAAGTTCTTTGATCCTTACCATCTCATTATTTCCTCGATCTTGATATGAAACTGCTGTTTCTTGTCATTTTTTTTCCCCTCCTATCAGCAGTTTTATAATTTGCCATTTGTTTTTATCATTTTATTTCTTAAACAATGTGTCCTTAAACATGCTTAGACAGGTGACCGGCTTTATTTTAATTACTAAGATGCTTAGATAAATGACAAACAATTATAAACAACACCTTTTATGCAGTATGTGGACATTAGCTGAATCAATATGTAGCTTTTTTAATTTTTGGATACTAATGCTCAATCCCTCCTTACTTTTTTTTAGATTATTAAATTACATGGTGACAGACTACAGTTACATTGTTGTCCATTTAAATAAATATATAAAATTCCTTATTTATTCAACAACAGAATTTGATTAAGATTTTCTATATATTACTCACACAAAAGGCTTCAAGAGGTGCATAAAAAAGGATGTAGTACTACCAAGATGCCAGCTCATTCTGTAAGTCAACTAAAAAGAATATGAAGAAAATGCTTGAACTATGTTCCTTTATACCATTTGGATAAAACTGTCAATGCTTTTTGCTTCAACTTTTATACGCCATTCTTTTTTTACTATTTAAAAGGAGGATTTTAAATACTGTTATTTTGAATAGTCCTTATTGTCATTGAAGGACACGATGAGAGTGGGAGGAGAACACAAAGCCGCTGCCCCCGAGTACACAGCCATCTTGGGTCTATACTAAAATGTATCTCAAAATTAATAAAAGTGATTGAAATAATAAGACCCCCCCCCCTTTCAAGTTGTTTCCCTTCTGTTGACCAAAGCCCCTCCCTTTACCTGGCTAATGGGTACTCCAGTAACTGGTAACCTGTTCACCTTGTGCAGCAGTGCAAATTAATGAACTACAATACATGGGGTATCACATAGATGGGTAATATTTGATACATCTGCCCAGTCAGAGATTATGCCATTCAAGGGAAACCTGAGTGCTACATAAGGGTGGTTTCTTGTCATGGCCACAGTTAATTACAGTATGTTTCCAGATGCCTGAGTCTGAGAGTAGATTTTATATTTCATCATAGCATGCTGACTGACTGACTGCATGAAGTAAAAAGATGGTTCTCTGGTATGTGTGTGAATGTGAGTAGAAAATAAGAGTATCTTCTCTATTTCTGATGTCTGGGGAAAGTGACACACTGCATTAATCTGTCAGGCTGCTCCTAACCTCTAATGAAGTCTGTGAAGAATCCCTTTTAATTAAGTACAGGGGCTGCGGTCGATGCCTCTCCTCCCTTAGAAAAAAGGATTTGTTCAATCTCACAGCTGCCAACAAGTGAGGTTGTGGACACATCCCTGCTCTCACTTCATGGTCCAATCCATACAAAAGAGTAGGTGGATGTTGCTGTAAGAGAGCAGAAAATAGTTTTTGAAGAGTGTTGCCTCTGAATTCTTCATATGTGAGATTTTCTACTTTGATTCTTATTGTGGTATACATGATAATCCATGGCAATGTAAAGCATTAGTCCACCAGCTTAACAAAAGTATACCTATGATAGAACCACTATGGTGGTGTCATTTTACCCCTTTTGTCGAGTTGCAGAAAGTTAGTTACTGAAATAATACCAAATGACATTTTGCACACAGATAATTGAATATCAACCTCCTGACTCACAAGATGTACACTGGTGTGAGACATTTCCTCACCATCAATTGGAGGCAGTGAAGCAGTGCATTGAATAGATTAGAGGTTTAAGTGCTGTGGTCATGCGCTGCAGAAATGGCTTTCAACAATGAAATCAATTTATCTTTTTAGAATCTCCATTCTGGGCAGATGCTCAAATGCTTTTTCAAATACTAAACAGAAATTTCACGTCATTTAGAACTACCTTTTATCAAGCAGGGATAAGTACTCTTAAAACTGGCAAATCTGTTTATCAATAATAGCAATGAGGCACATTATACAACCCATGTGTGTATGAACACAATGTTTAAAATTTGACTCACTCCACGATAATCTGAATGATTCATAGTACTGGTACCTCTTTTGCCTTTAGCCACTCTATTATTTTATGGCAACACATGGTTGGAACGCTGTTACTCGACTTGGCCTTCGGGCAAGGAAGAGCAGTCATGAAGAATTCAGTTTTCCACTCGTTGGCATTAAATTCAGCATTAAAGTCAGCATTTTTATTTTATGGAGCATGCCATTCAAGTCTACAGGCTATTGAAAGAGCCCCCCCCCTCTTTTAAAAAAAAATTCTCTCGTGTCCCACAGGAGGAGACAGTGGCTCTGAGGAAGGAAGGGAGTGGAGTGGTCTTAGACTGCCAGTTACCTCATCTGATACACATTGATGACTTGCTTAGCAATGGAATCCCCCTCTATTATTTAAAACTGAATAGAACTGAAAACAATTCCACATTGATATATCTAGTATTATTTTTGAATGAGAACTCATTCCCAAGCAGGTGTACTGCTCATGGTAATTGCATATGTCTATCAAATGAACATCCTACTTTATTTTGATGAATGAATCTCCACTGTAGGAAGGCAGAACTTTGTTTGGAGAATATAAAGCATTATACAGTCTGAATATGGGTGAGTGAGGGTCCAAGTTTCCTGTAGGTATTAGAATTAAGATATTTTAATGTCTCCATGCAATTGTGTTGCAGAGCATACCGGGCTTGGTTTCTACAGTGTGCATAGTGTGCTTGAGAACCATGGTGGGACTGTGACTTGTATGCCGCAGGATGGAGCACTATAGTTGAATTTGTCATATATCCTTTGATGCAGGGAAGCAAATTCTGTAATTGGTTTTAATGAACATTATTCTTGCTATGGCAGAATGCACCCTTTTCTTAAAATATTGTACTTTCCTCTCAATCTTGTAATGTTAAATGTCTCACTGCTTAACAAACAAACAAAGCAAAGCAAACTTGCCAGCTTTATTAGATTAATGATTATGTGAAGGACACAGAAAAAATATTTATGAGGAGGTCAGAAACAGACCTTTAGCATCTAAAGCCATACCATTACGACTGCATCTTGGGACTGCTGTCAGCTTAATATAGAGTGTTTGTTGTTCGTGATGGTTTGTTGTGACATACACTGCATTTCAGTGGGGAATATATCATGCAGGAGCCCTGAAGAACTTTCATAATATTTGAAAAACATTGTACGTCACAATTAGTGGATATTGTCCGTCCATCGTCTGCTGCTTATCCTATACTCAGGGTCTTGGGGGATGCTGGAGTTAATCCAGCTGTCATAGGGTTAGAGGCGGGGTACACCCTGGACTGATTGCCAGTCAATCGCAGAGCCGCATATATGGACAGAGAACCACTTACTCCCTCATTCGGGGCCATTTCCCCAAATTTTTCCAATTAACCTGCTGCATGTTGTTGGACTGTGGAAGAATACCGTAGAGCCCGGAGGAAACCCACGTAGTTACGGGGAGAACATGCAAACTCCACACAGAAAGGTCCCTTTGTTGGAATTGAACCTTCGTGCGGTGATGCCGAAGGGCTAACCACTGCGCCACCTTGCTGCCAGTGGATATTGTATCCACATTTATTCTGAGTATTATATTGGATTATAAATAAAATATTTCAGCGAGAGAAGATGAGAGAAACTTGTTGAACAGTGAGTAGATTTTAAAAGCTGCATCTAATTGGAATCCGATTTTAACAACTTCTCTCTGCCTGCTTTTCATTAAATGTTGTGAAATTGATTCTGTACAAGTACAGACAGAACTCTACATTTTCTGCAGACAGAGCTCTTCGACTCAAACTCTCATATCTGGGGAAAGATTACAGTTCCTTACTTTTATATTTAACATTGTAACCAAAATTTAAGGTCTAATGAAAAAAAAAATTAAATGGCCGCTAACTTAATTAAATTCCAAGTCAGATTAAAAATCTTGAAACCCCATGACAAAACACTTCAAAAGAGCTGACCACCTATATGAAAACATAAACCTCTTTTCTTAGCCTGCAGCAAATTTGTCTAAAATTTATAAGAAGATTTCAATACAATATGCAATTGTTTTTGTAGTCATTCATTTAATTTTTTTTTATTTCATTCAACAGATTTTATACTCTTAGAACTTTTACTTGAGAGAGAAGCAGTAATACTGCTTAAAACTAATGACATTATCTGCATATTTGATTTAAGCA
The DNA here is from genome assembly GCA_901007705.1 of Fistularia tabacaria. Taxonomy (NCBI): domain Eukaryota; kingdom Metazoa; phylum Chordata; class Actinopteri; order Syngnathiformes; family Fistulariidae; genus Fistularia; species Fistularia tabacaria. Next base: position 85,992 of record CAAKHD010013796.1, on the reverse strand, counting down.
ACTTCATATTTTTGGGCAACCATCAACCACGTTTCACTATTTTGTCTGCAGAGTGGACTGCTGTCAACTTTGGACCAATCCTTGTCAGATCTGTCTGAAACAACTGAGAACCTGTCCATTGTGATGCAAAAGAATCCATGGTAAGATCAATGCAGGCACAAGGAATAATATTTCACAGTCAGGGGTGGAAAGAGTTCTGTTAAGCCTGAGTGTTTACAATGGGCACCTTCTTAGTGAGCATAATTCTTCATTGCACCAAGACCAAAGGCGTAAATTATTGTAGCCTATCTGAGAGAAGTGGGCAAATATAAAAGCCTTTTAAATTGTTTATGCTTAGCCAGTGGAAATCACAGATCACTGAAGCCGACATTGCATTCCAAAGGCACATCTAGTTCATGGAATGGGAACCACTAAAAGTCCTGTTCCCCAAATCATTGTGATATACATTTTCTTTTGACTGAATGCATTCCATAAGAGCATTTTAAATATTGTAAAACCACTCAAACTTGTTCACTCGTTCAATTTTTTGTTTTGATCAATTTTCTAGGCTCTTGGACAAATTCTGAATTGTGTGTAACTGCCCAGTAGTGCTATGATAATCTTCTAATTAGTTCAGATTATCTTGGGAAATAAAATTTTAGTTTGCCTGTTCACCCAATCTTCATGGTGTTACAATTTTAATTGTTCTGTTAAGGTACTCCAAAGCAGTACATTCATTTTGGTTGCGTGAATCAAAGAAACTTATTTTGCAGCACATATAGTAAGAACAAAAAAGATTAAGGATTGATTCTGTTTCAGTTATTACATTGCATGGTACCCATTTGCATCGGAAAAAGGTAACTATTGCATTCATTTTTTGCTTTTTCGTCAATACCCGTGAAATCCTTTGAGCTATGAGATGATTAAAGACAAGTTTGACATTACTTTACTATTTTTATTGTCCCAAGGATTTTGCCTAATTAGTGAAGTGTCACTGGTTTCAAAACAGCCTGAACATGTGACACAAATATAAAAACTGTCAAAGCAAAACTAGAGAAGACAAAATGGTCAAGGATTGAAGAGGCCATTAGGGAGATGAAAAACAATCTCTTTGGAAAAGCTAAAAAACCTGTTGTGACACAATTGTGTTCAGTCATTCAGCAAAAAACTCAAACTAGGATGGATTGGTGTGGCAGGAAAAATGTCAGAAAACTATATGTACCCTTTGGATTAGAAATTCCACACCTTTTAATAACACTTGTGACCAGAAGAATGACCGACAAACAATATCTTCCATACTTAAGGGTCAGAAAAAAATCCGTTGAGCATCATGGAGCTCTTTAGATGTCCCTCAGTGCTTTATCCAAACCCAACGGTGCCTTGCACCAACCCACCAACAACCTTCAGCGAAACAGAATCCTCAGTGTGTACTGTCAGAAATCATTCTGGGCTGTATAGTTTGGCTTCCGCTTCCTCTTTGGAGAGCTGAGTATTGTATGTAAATCCTCAAATCAACATGCACAGATTCTATTTAATTTCACAGCTCATAGAGTGGCTCTAATCTCATCCAACCATTTGTGCTGTTTGCTTTTTAAATCTAATGGATTTTTTTTTGAAGGGTGGTTGTAGTTTTTTGCAGTCTTGCCTTTACCTGCTAACTACTTAATTTCTCTAGTGTCAAACTACAGCAATTTAAATTTTCTTTCAAAAACAAAGTGCTTGGTAGCATGTCGGTGTGTGTGTGTGTGTATATATATATATATATATATATATATATATACACACACCTACATACATATATACATATACATATATATATATACATATATATGTGTGTGTGTGTATATATATATATATATATATATATATATATATATATATATATGTGTGTGTGTGTGTGTGTATATATATGTATATATATCCCACTGTTCTATTGTGTGCATGGAAACTCAAAGGCACATTTTGTTCTATTACATAATGAAATGTTTTATTTTGTTCTTTTGTCTTTACATTGTTTTTGCAGCCCGATGGAGCTGCATGGATTGCTCAGTTAAGACTGCCAAGCAGCTCTCCTTTTGCCCTAGCAGACAAGTTGGAAATGGTATTCAGATCTCCTATCCAATCACATCAAATCACGCTATGAAATATAGATTGAAGGATATCATAGATATGTTTCTGTTTAAAAGACTGTTGGACTGTCATTCCAGGACTTAAATAATGCTGAAAGAGGGTGATAGTGAACACATCACCACTCTATAACTGAATGCTAATCCCTTTTGTCTATCCAAAACAGAACAAATGTCATTACCTATCCCCCCTCAACTCAGGCCCAATAGACTTTTATTATCCATGAAATGCTTTTCCCTTGACTTCTTCTGGTTGATTATTATGCACATATTTAAACTGTATTACTCTTTCCTACAGAAATGTCAAAGAAAATACACTCGTTTTGAGAAAACATACTGCACTGAGTGTTTTTTTTTTTTCAAGTACCTTATTTGTCATCATCTTTATTACCTTCAATTCATCCTTTTCTGTATAGGCTGAGCGCATTTGATAATTCTGTAGTATTTCTTTTTTTTCAAGTCTTCACAATATAGCAACCAAATCCTTGAATGACTTGTATGAATTTAATTCCCCCCTGTTTCATCTTTTCTCATCTATAACAAAAATGTTATCTAGGCTATACCTGGAAAATATCCTGTCTCTCACACTATTTTTGAGTTGGATGGGGCCAAACTACTGGATGAGGTGAGCACAAGAGATGGCTTGGAGCAGGAGACAGCCCCTTACCATAAATCAGGGCCAGAGCTCCTGTCAGAGATACCTTGGAGGAAAATTGAGAGCAGGGTTGAAGTAGTCAGTTGTACAGGAGAAAAGGTGTGGCCAGAGGATGCCAGCCTCTTGCAGATGATTGTCCTGGGTCCATGTGTTAGATTTGTCAAGAAACCAGAAGGGAATGCTAACAAGATTCAAGGTGATGTGGCTCAATGCTACAAGGGGAGACCTGGCTCTGGTGGGAGCTCATTAGGCAGCATGTCCCTTCCTCAGAGCCCTGAAGGAACTGGCACCGCATTTGTCCTCCCACAGACCAGCACTCAGTCACAACTCAACATAAAGCCTCTCAACAGTTAAGCAGTGTCCTGTCCACCTGGAGAAACTATCTTAGAGAGCCACTTGAGGGGGAGAAGCATGGATGCAGATCAAGGTGTGGAAAAAAACTGTGCAACTGGGACTTATGGGGCTGCATTTCAAACCTCAGGGTGGGGCTCCTAGAATACTTTGATTGTCCGAGATGTATAGCATCTCCTTTGCAGCTCTCTCTCCGTGATGCAGAGGGTCAGAGAGCAGGGATATAATCCTTTTGGGGCATGGTGGTCCAATTAAATAATTTCTCTAATTGGGGAAAAGCAAAGCTTTGTCTGTGATGAAGGACAACAAAGTCTTCTCCTTGGTTAAAGGGAGTCATACCTTTTCACGTTTGAAGGACAGTCACATTTTTTCCTTAGTAAAATAACTACCTGTTATGCAGCACTTTCCCCACAGAGGTAACTCAACATGTTTGGTCTGAGGAGGCTGCAAAGACCAATTAGGACTACATTGGTACACAGACTGCACAGCTACCTTTGCTGTCTCACACAGAAAATGTGATAAAAGAAGAGAAAATATCAGAGAAGCTGCCAATACCTAAAGAAAACATCCAGGTCAGATATAAGAGCATCTTCAATGTGCAATTACCATAAGAGCAGGCTGTGGCTAATACAAACTTAAAACAAAGAGGCAAACTAATGACATAGCTATCGCACTTGAAACAAAGTGAGATCTCTGCTTTACATGAAGATCTAGCATTGGAAAAGGCTGCAAATTTGAAGAATAAACACAATGAGGAAATATTTTGTGTGCCATGGATTGAATTTCCAGTTGCCCTCCAAAAGCTGCAGAAACTTACTTTAAAGGACCTAATGGTCTTGCTACGATCGGGTCTGTCAATGTCACTTCTAAACTCAGAGAAGATTGTGGGCTTGTTTTTGCTGGAGGCAGTTAAATGTAGCAAACCTGAACTGCACCCAGCTCTCCTGACCTTACTTGAGACCGGTATCTATACAGTAACTACTGACTCTGGGCTCCTGGTAGTGTTTCATCACCTCCTCTTCTTATAGTTGGAGGAGATGCAAATAGGGTTAGCTGGTCAGAATCTGCGTTTAATGGGTTCTACTAAGGAGAGCATCCTAGGTGTGTACACTCACAGGCAGAAACTTACCAGAGAACTGTGCCAGGCCATCCTTGGTGTCATTTGCCCAGGAGACAGCATAGTGTCCCAGTGTCCTCTGCTCCATGCAGACTGGAGGAGCCCAGGAGACTGGCTTTTATTAGACTGCCAGTCTTATGAACTTGACTTGTTGCTGGGTTACGGTTGTGCTTTCAGTTTCAAAAAAGCCTTGCAGATTTGACTTATCTCCTTTACTGCAACATGGAGCATCAAGTGGTTGCTCTTGGAGAAGTACAGCTACTTTTATACACACGTGCAAGGGTAAGCATTGGCCCCAGCAACTACACTCCATCTGTGGTTCAATTTCTTCTTACTGATACCCACCTTGGTGTTGTGCAGGAGGACATTGTGTTTCACCCGACTCCATGTACCATTGCTACTCAACCATGTCATCCCCAATTCCACAATTTAGCTCTTCGTCAGTGCTCAGATGTGCTTTGTGTGCTGGTGCATCACAAAAAGAACAGTGAAGCTATCAAGCTGGATATATTGCTGGCTAATATGGTGGCCATGGGTCACCCTAAATGTATGACCACGGCAGTCATCCCCTGTGCACATGCTCCAAATTCATCTCATGCTGAAGTGTGGAAATTAAGTAGCTCCACTGAGGCTGCATGCCTGATTAATCACTTGTCAAATGTCTGATCAAAGGCTGAACAGCTGATAATGAACAGCTCAGCTTGAATGCTATCATGCAGAAAAATGGCAAAAGTTCATCCAAACTAAACAATGCAAAGGCAGGAGTGACAGTGAATTCTTTGACCCATTTGGAAGTTTCTAAACTGATTCAGTTCTTTAGAAATATGTTATCACATAGCTGTATCACTTCAGGAATAAACCTTTTAAAAAAAAAAAAAAAAAAACCAAATTTGACAAATTTGGATTCTTTACATTTCTTTTATGTTTTAATGTACTTTCCTCACTATCAACATTGTCCATGTGCAATGCAGTTAATGCTGGATGTTTTGTATGATCAGGCATTTGAGTGCAGGAGCAGTTTTCTACCACTTTGTTAAACTGTCATTTTAAAAAGATTTTAAATAAACTGCCCTCCCAATTTACTTTCAATGGAATTGTTAAATTTGTTTGTTTACTACTTAAAGTTGTTACTTGAATAATTTTGTCAACACAGTCTTATTGTTGTATTTGAATATATAAATTTGTAATAAAATTGCTTAATTACAGCTTTCAGTTTTATCTTAGAGATTTAACAATATTTATAATTATAAAGTTGTCTTCTTTAATGTTTTTTTTTCCTTTATCTCCTTTCCATCCTACATAAATAAACAAACTCAATACTTACTCAGGTAAGTATTGAGAAAAGGCAAAGGTTATTTTTCTAATTTTCTTGGATCTCTCCATGGCTTCTCAATAGTATACACAGTGATGCTGACACTTTGTGACCCCTTTACAATTTTCCATGGTTCTACATAAATGTGACAAAGCATTGCCTGATTTTCAGAAAGTCCTAAAAGTAGATAAAGAAAATCCCTTTAAACAAATGTAAAAAAAGAATTAGAAATGGTCGTGTATTTATTGGAAGTATTATCCAATAACAGAGTTGAGTGTGGCAAAAGTAAGTGAACCATACACCCAATACATGGTGTAAAGCTTGTGTCAAAAAACAACTTTCTGAATCAACCGATGACTTTCATACCGGATTGGTCCCGGCCTGGGTCAACAACGACCGCCATTGGTGCTGATAACTTAGAGGGTGCCAATTGTGGCTATTGTGGGTAGAAAAAGGAGAGCCAGAATGCATGTCTGAGAGCAGAGAGAGAAGAGAAAAGGCAAGAGTCTAGGACTAAGAGTAGAGACTTTGATGACAGGAGTTGGTGACATGATGCAGAGAAGGGAGGTGGACATACTGTGCGTCCAGGGGAACAGGTGGAAAGGTGGCAAGGCTAGAAGCTTAGGAGCAGGCTTTAAGTTGTACTATCATGGTATTGACGGGAAGAGAAATGGAGTAGGAGTTATCTTGAGGGAGGAGTTATTTAGGAATGTTCTGGAGTTGCAAAGAGTTTCAGATAGACTGATGAGTCTGAAGCTAGAAAATGAAGGTGTGATGTCTCATGTTGTTCGTGGCTATGCCCCACAGGTGAGATGGGAGTTAGAGGAGAAAAAAATTCTGGAGTAATTTAGATGAAGTGACGCAGAATATTCCCAGATAAGTGAGAGGGATGTTGGTGCAGACTTCAGTGGACATGCTGGTGCAGGAAATAGAGGTGACAAAGAAGTGATGGGCAGGTTTGGAATCCAGGATGGGAACATAAAGGGATAGATGGTGGCAGACTTTGCAAAGGATGGAAATGACTGAAATGCATACTTCTTTCAAGAAGAGGCAGGAACATGGGGTAACTTATAAAAGCAGAGGTCGGAGCACGCAGGTAGTCTACATCTCGTACAGATTATGTAATCTGAAAAAGATCAGAGACTGCCAAGTAGTTGTGGGAGAGAGTGTAGTGAGAGCAGGGATGAAGCAGAAGAAAATGTCAAGACATGGAGGTATGCTCTGGAAAGTAGAGGAATGAAGGTTAGTCGCAGTACAGTACAAGAACTTTGGGTCATAAGTTCAGAGCATTGGAGAGTGTGGAAAAGACGTGGAGAAAAATGTTCAAGTGGGTTGGTTCAGCTGGAGGAAAAATGTTAGGGGTACTGTTAATAAGAGTATCAGACAGAATGAGGAAAGGTACACAAGACAGCCGTGAAACCAGCTGTTGTATGGTTTAGAGACAGTGGCATTGAGGAAAAGACAAGAAGCAGAGCTGGAGGTCACAGTAATGAAGATGTTAACAACAACTCTTGATCTGAGTTCCTCAGACAACACCTTGGTTCGAGGCATGCTACATACCCACCAGTCTGTGGCCTGTGTGATCAGGCTTTGCTGGATCCCTCCTCTTCAGATAAAACAGGATCTCTCACTCATTTCTGATTGTCATTCCATTGATTGAAAATAACAGAGTGTGATCTCACCTTTAAATTATTCGATCATCCCAAGGGTTCACTTACTTTTGCCAAACATTGTGTTGTTGGATTCTTTTTTTCAAGAAATACACAACCAAATATTTTTTTTCACATGATTAATGGGATTTTCTTTTTATGTAATTATATTACTTGTTTTGAATTAGAAGATGTTTTAGGGCACATTCAAAAAAAGTATTGAAGGGTTCACAGACTTTCAAGCACAACTGTACATTACTGAAATTGTACAGCTGCATCATTGGATTGCAATAAAACAACCTCCCTTTTTATCCCTTATGTCTTTGGTATGTTATTTAAAAAAAATAGTATTTTTGATTCAATTTTGAGTATGGCATGGTATTCAGTATTGGTTTGGGTTATTTTTGCTTGATTTAAAAAAAAATTGATCGACTCATTTTTAATTTAAAAAAATTGACATCGATCCATTAGTAATCTAGGAGTGCTTCTGGCACAAACCTGAGAAATGAACCTCAACTCATTTCCACTTTGCCGGTCCCACCCACCCCCTGTCATCATTACTCCCCCTTAACTTGAGGTGTAATGTGATGAAATGACACACAGTTATAAGGAAATCAGATAAAGCTTTGAGCTGTCATTTCAGAGGGACTTTAATTGTGACTGAATTGCTTCAGTTAGCCCCTCTTTACACTTTACAAAGGAAACCACGATACTTAAACATTTTGCATGAACAGGTTTTGCAGCTACTACACTTTAGCATTCTCTTGTCACCATATTTAATCCAAGAAAGTAATCTAGTCCCCTTTCGCACTGCATCAGAAGAAACCATCCCAATTGAGAGAAATGGATAATGGAAACTTTGAAGAAAAAAAGTAAAAGGTAAATTACAAGGTATGACAACTAACAGATGATATTTAAGCAGAATTCAGTCTTTTGAGGACTAAGATGCAGTTTTCGGGGGAAAAAAACCCCTTTGAACTCTCTTAGCTGTTTGATAAAAAGGACTTAATGTCCAAAATTCAAGCATTTTTGAACATTTTTGGTAGAAGATCTTTTGATGTTAGGAGAATTACATAACTGCAATTGTTACACTGTGGCGGACACTAAGGGCTGTGGCTTCTCACACCAAGGGACTAGGGGCTGGGGGCATGGTTTAAGCCGGGGGTATTATATTCCACGGAAGTTCACCATCAGTTCGTTATAATTTGTCCACGGCTCTGCCATTTTCCCTTGTTGCGCTACAACACTAATTTATCATGGTGTTAACTGTAGCCTTGACCAGCCATGGACAGATATCTATTCTTTGAGGTTTTTTGATGTGTGTAAAATTGAATGCATGTAATGACTATAACAATAACAAATGCATGTTTAAAGTATTAAACTGAAATAATTTTTATACCTTCCCAATTTTGTGTTGAGCAAAATCTGAGGTAATGTTTTTTGGGCTAAATGTGCTGTTTTTGACGTTCTTCTGCCTTTTGCATAAAATATACAGATATACACAGCACACTTATGAATTCATTTTGGTGTTAGTTACTTAGCTCTTGTTCCCTTAAAGTATAAAGGTGTACTTGTATCTATGCAAAAGAATAAATAAGTCAGGTTTTGTTGTTTACATTCAATAAACATGCTATAAAATTCTCCCACAAAGAATTTCAGAGGAAATAAAATCAAACAGTAAAAGCATAAATACAAAGTGCAAAAGACATTGAAGAACTATTTCAAGGAAATAAGTCACACTGAGACTCATTAGCACTGTCATGCACACAGTTTCAAAGATGGTAAGTACTTGTGAGCTTCATTCTGTCTTTGGCAGAAACTATTTCCGTTGTCCATTTTTTTCATTTCTATGCAAAACATTTGCATATAATTTTTGATATTTCGTATTTCATTTGATGACATTTTTCCCCCCTGTCTGTTATTGTAAAGTCACCACTGCACATCACCATTGCAAACAAGGAAGAACTTGGAGCTGATCCCCATGAAGTCCCACCTCCACCTCGAACTTCTCAATTACACCTACAGCATACTTCACCACTGTCTCACAGCCAGCATACATGTCCTGCACCCGTCTAACATACTTCTCTGGCACTCCAGACTTCCTCATACAATACCAGAGTTCATCTGTCGGCACCCTATCGTATGCTTTTTCGAGGTTTACAAAAGCACAATGCAGCTCCCTCTGACTTTTTCTGTACTTCTTAATGAGCATTCTCAAAGCAAATGCTGTATGGTTCATCAACTTTATCCCTCTATAGTTACTGCAATTCTACTACTTCTTTTCTTTTTGGCTTTTCCCTTCAGGTGTCGCCACAGCAAATCAACATTCTCCATCTAACCCTATTCTCTGTATTCTCCGGTCTCACACCAACTAACTTCACATCCTCTCTCACTACGTCCATAGATCTTCTCTTCGGTCTTCCTTTAGACCTCCTGTCTGGCATCTCCAATTCCAGCATCCGTCTACCAATATATTCACTATCCCCTCCTCTGTGAATGACCGAACCATCTCAGTCTGTTTTTTTTGACTTTTTCTCCAAAACGTCTAACGTGAAGTTACCGCAATTCTGCAAATCCCCTTATTCTTGAAAATGAACACCATCACATTTCATCTCAATCCCTCAGGCATCTTCTCACTCTCTAAGATCCTGTTAAATAGTCTAGCCAGAAACTCTAGCGCTGCCTCTCTTAGACACTTCTGTACCTCAACAGGTGTATCATCGGGACCAACTGCCTTTCCACTCCTCATCCTCTTCAATGCCTTCCTCACTTCACTTTTACTAATCCCTGCTACTTTGTGGTCTACTATAGTTACCTCATCTACTCTTCTTCCCTTCCCTTTCTTTAATTTTCCTCATTCATCAGCTCTTCAAAGTACTCATTATATCTTCCCATCACTCTTCTAGCATATGTCAATACATTTCCCTCTTTATCCTTAATCACCCAGACCTGCTGTACATACTTTCCATCTCTATCTCTCTGTTTTGCCAACCTGTATAAATTATTCTCTCACTCCTTACTGTCCAACCGAGCATACGTCATTGTACGCCCTTTGTTTTGCCTTTGCTACCTCTATCTTTACCTTATGCTGCGTCTCCCTGTACTCCTGTCTGATCTCTTCAGTCCCCTCAGTGTTCCACTTCTTCTTTGCAAACCACTTTCTCTGTATATACTCCTGCACATCCTTATTCCACCACCAAGTCTCCTGATCAACTTTCCTTCCAGACGACACACCGAGTACTCTCCTACCTGTCTCCCTGATCACAATAGCTGTATTTGTGCAGTCATCTGGAAGCTCTCCCTGACCACCAAGAACCTTTCTCATCTCCTCCCTGAAAGCCATACAACCCTCCTCCCCTTTCAGCTTCCAGCACTTTCTCCTTGGCTCTGCCTTCGTCCTCTTGATCCTCCTTGTAACCAGTCATTCTGCAAAACCACCATACTATGGTGTCTAGCTACACTCTCACCTACCACTACTTTGCAGTCACTGATCTTTTTCAGATTACCTCTTCTATACAGGATATAGTCTACCGGCATGCTCCTACCTGTGCTCATATAAGTTACCCTATGTTCCTGTCTGTTCTGAAAAAAGGAATTCACTACAGCCATTTCCATCCTTTTTGCAAAGTCTACCATCATTTTTCCCTCTGCGTTTCTATCCTGGATATCAAACCTGCCCATCACTTCTTCATCACCTCTATTGCCTGCACCAACTTGTCCATTGAAGTCTGCACCAATGACCACTCTCTCATCTCCGGGGATATTCTGCATCAATTCAACTAACTCATTCCAGAACATCTCCTTCTCCTCCAACTCACATCCCACCTAAAAACATTGAGCATCACACCACCAATTTCCGGTTTCAGACTCGTAAGTCTATCTGACATATTTTTCACCTACAGAACATTCCTAACAAGCTCCTCCCTCAAGATATTCTCTTCCTGTTAGTACCATGATGGTACAACTTCAATCCTGCTCCTAAGCTTCTAGCCTTACTACCTTTCCACCTGTTCCTGGACACACAGTATAGCCACCTTCCTTCTCTGCATCATGTCAACCAACTCTCTACCTTTTCCTGTCATCGTCCCAATATTCAAAGTTCCTACTCTCAGTCCCAGACTCTTGCCTTTCCTCTTCTCTCTGCAAACATGCCTTCCTCCTCTCCTTCTTTGAGCCACAGTAGCCCAATTTCCACTGGTACCCAGTAGGTTATTGCCACCAATGGCGGTCGTTGTTGACCCAGGCCTTGGCCGATGCAATAGGAAATTCATTGGTTCGATTCGCATATTTGGTTTTGACACAAATTTTACGCAAGATGCCATTCCTGACACAAGCCTCTGCATTTATCTGGGCTTGGGACCGGCTCAGGGAGACACTGGCCTGTGCCGCCCTGAGGCTGCATTTCCTTATGATATCAAGACCATGGTGCCAAAAAGACGCTGCAAAGGAAGCATATGCTTCCTCTCTCAGAGCTCCTCCTTCCTGATACATTTAAGGAATTAAGACACCCTTAGTGATAGAAAGCTGAAATTGATTTCAAGGTCAAGCAGGGACAATGTTCTCCTCATACAACTTCCTAAGCTTTGTACGAGCTTGTTCCCCTTCCCATGTTTTGTCGCAAGACTTTTGTCATAAAAGACAATGAGTTCCTTTTGGAAAGAGTAGGTTCAGGCGTGTGCCACATCGGAGACTTCACATACACATTTCCACTGGTAGGCCCAAATCTCTTGCCATTACTCTGTCTGATTTCCTACAGGGTTCCCACATGCTCTCCCTTATTGACAGCCAATAACAGGATACTTTGTTTATCTCCTCCACTGGCAGGATGTGAACGTGATCTAGTCAGTTCTCTCATTGCTTAACTGTTGATGGCCTAAATCACTCCAAGTCAATCTTAATCACTCTGCCTGCTGTGGTAGCCACAGAAACGTAATGATTCACTTTCTCCTTTCAGAGGTTGCAAGGACAAAATAACATTGGGAAACTGATCAGATGTGAGTTGGATCTTGATTATGTTTTTGAAATGTTTTATTAAAAAACAGCTTTTCACCAATGAGTTCAGTTAATTTCTTGATTACAACTAAAGCTGTACAGCAGATCGTTACATACCAAAAAAAGGCTTTATCTTTCAGAGGCTTGTTCTCCAATTCAACCCAAGCAGTTACAGTCACGTGGGACCTTTGGGAAAAGCCCAGCACATTGCCATTGAATATTTGTTAAGCAGGTGGCTCATTTGCCACATTGAAAGATGCTCATGTGAAGCCATATGCAAGTAAAGTCTGGAATGCTTGAGCACAGAGACCAGAGGGAGGTTGTAGGCTGCTGAGAATAGAAGCCAACACAAAATCCCTGCCTATTTATTGGGAGATATGCTACTTAATTACAGACTTTTTGACACATGGTTTTGTTCGACATAAATAAGTTCCTGTGTCTACAATTCTGGCTCTTGTGACTTGCCTTTTCATCAAAACCAACATGGAAATCCAAAAGCTGACAGCTATAACTAAATAGAATAAATACCTGGGCTCCTGTGATTGTCTTGTAGACCAAAACTTCTTGGGACTTCTAGAGGTTTACACCTATACCTGCCCCAACATTCAATGTTACACATAATGTTTAATGAATCAGCTCCTGTGTGTACATACTGTGTTAACACCTAAATGCTTTCTCCAAGGATTTTGCAGTGAAAGTTTTTTTTTTTGGAATATATATTTAACATGGAATTGGAGCAAAAGAGCATCCAAAGCTTAAGAAGCATAATTTATTCATGAGACATGCCAACAGAGTGTAATGAATACACAAGATATGTCTAGATGAAAAAACTTGGGATTTGAGAACCTGCTGTTGGCAACGCATCTCTAACTAACAAACCTGCAACATTTTTACGAGTGGAGCAGATAAGTTAAAAAGAAACATTTGATTTTTTTTATATGCTTTAGAAAAGTGGTAAAAATGGGAGATTAAAAAGTAATGGAAAAAAACATTTGAGAATGGATCACTTCTGATTTCAAAGTGCTGTTGTTGGAGAAGATGTTATGCATTAGTAAATATAACTGCTGTCTGCTTCTGTTCACTATATGTAATTCTATGTTTCATGTAAAGAAGACCTGAGTGATGACCCCAGCTGTCTGTTCTCATGAAAGGCTTGGCTTTGTTTGCTGATGTAATATTTTTTTCTACTTCCTATCTCTGTCATCATGCTTGTGAAGCAGAGCATAATGCCATCCATATGCAATACAATTTAGCCTACGTGTGTGCATACATCCGCACACGTACACACACATACACACACAAAGACACACGCTCAAATTTTTTTTTCCCAACTTATTCCTCATCTTCAACATTTTCTTGGAAAATGAATGTTTCATGCATTAAAATTGTTACTCTTTGCTACCTTGTGGTTCTCATTCATATTCAGCCTGAGTGAGCAGACACAATCATTAGAAAAGCATTGCTCAATCACAGGGGTTTTGGGATATTTAATCTAAGTACATTTGCAAATTACAGAGCACATGTAATGATAAAAAGTAATGCATTTAAAAAAAAAACAACTCAATACAACTTTGCCCTTAAGACTTCGATTGAGACATACGGTATGACTTGTGGGTGGATTATCAAAAATTTTGATTGGCTGGGGCTAATCTGCATTTTTATACCTGGTACAGAGAATGACTGGATGTTAACGCTCAAATCCACCATGCAGTAAACAACTGTGGCTAAAACATCTGCATTTTAATGTGTCTTTGACTGGTTTATTGTTTTCCCCCCTAAAATGATAACACATTGGTTAATGACACATGGGTACATTGAATTCCTACCTCTCCCTCAATGCAATGAGCTACACAATAATGCATCACTGGTAGATAGCAGAAGCTGCTGAAGGCACCTGCTACTACTTATTGTAGATTGTAAGGAATCCAATTAAATAGCTTTAGTGCTCCCTTCTGTTTACCATTATTGTGCTTACCTCCATATCCAGGTGATGCTTCAGGTGTCACTGAAAGATTGAAATTTGATGTCAGACAGTAACTCACTTCAAATTTGAAATTGAATGTCAGAATGGATATAATACTGGTGTTTTGATACAAAATGTACAATGACACCACCCAAAGGGACCACAGCACTTTATACTGCATATCAGCACTGTCAATGTATTAATACAAACATTGCGATTTGTGAGGATATTAGGGCAGAGCCGTGGATGAGTTTAAAGTTGAACAAGTCAACAAGCCCCAACTAACAATAAACAACAACTAAGCGTGAACTTCCGGGATCAATAATATATTCCCAGCTTAACCACGCCCTCCAGCCCCAGTCATGTGGGGTGAGAGGTCATGCCACTTTGTGTCAACGACAATATTTCTGTACAAAAATATTTATTTTTTCAGTAGGTTCAATGCCATGTGAACTTTTTCCTGTCTTTTCAACAGTGTGTAATTAAACTGAACAGCGGGGTCAACATAGGATGAGAGCCATACGGTTTTTCTACTATTGCTTTAAGGTTGTCAGCTCAATGATTTGATGATTGGTGATTTGGGGGATAATTTTATAAACAGCGGCCCTTCATAGTCAACATTTGACATGACATATTTTCTCATGAGTTCTAAATACTGTTTTCTTTATTGTCATTATTTCCCTGTATTTTCTGTTGTGGCTAGAAGCTTGTTGCCACTTTAGTACTGCACTGTTGTGGTAATTTGCTTAACATTACACAAAACCTCCTGTATGAGATGATATGCTGCCCTAATATTTTCTAATATTTAGAATGTGTAAATAAATGCTGAATGCATATCTGAGGTATCACTGGAGGTATGTCCAGCACTGGTTGAGCAGATGCAGCTTTTTCGTTCTGAGATGTTTTTAACTCTCTTTATCAAATGTGACACTTTTAAAAATGATAGTAATTTGTTAAAGAAGATGACAAACATAAGTATGATAAATATGAAATCCAATCTCAATAAAAGTGATAATGTTGCTTACAATAGACAGCTGGTTAAGGGGGAAATTTACATGCTTGGCATGATCATCTGTTTTGCAATGGACCCGAAGTGTTGGAGCAGATCATAAACAAAGGGTTCAATTAGCGTGTGTTTATATGATGCACTAAGCTTATCCGATAGGCAAATGTGCAGATAATAGACCTACATTACTTCAACAGTACTCATCGACAGGGCTAAGGGCATGTTCTCAAGTCTGGATCCATTTGAGTTTAGATCTTTTAAAATGTCCTTTATGTCCTTAATATTTTCGGTTCCTAACTTGGGTTTGTCAGTAGTCCCAAAGAATGGCAATGGCAGGTTTTATCCAGGTCTCTGATGGAACATGTTGAAAGGTGGGTCTTGAAGGATATGGACATAACCAACCTGAATTTCACTGGATTCTTTAAGCACCTCCTCATTCCTAAGTGTCTGTATTTAGGCCAACCCTCTAGATGGATGAGTTTGTCACATAGAGTCAATTTTAAATTGGACTCTTTCTCTCTCTCTGGCCTGCTCAGTTTTAGACCTCACTTGAGCTTCATTAGCATTTACAGGAACTGCAAGACATTTACCACAATGGATTGTGACAGATTTCATAAACTCAATTTTACTGTTGCCCTGGGGGAAGGGGGCTCTAGGGGAGGGGAGTTGATGAGGCTGTGCTTACCGTCTGTTGATTGATTCCGTACCCAGCACCTCTATAAGAAGCTGCCTCTCTGCCAATGCTAAAAGACTGAGACCAGTTACATTTGCGTGGGAACAAAAATGGGCAGGCAGGCAGACAGACAGAAAGACACACACACACATGCATTCAGGCACGCACACACTTAACACACAAAATGTCTCACTATTATAAGTACATTGCAAATTTCTCAGATAGTAGAAGTTGACTTTTAAATGAGTTTGTCTTGTAAGAATTTGTCTTCTTTGCCGATTACAGGATGAATTTTGACCTTCTGAAAAGTCAGGCAGTATTTTTGCAACAAGAAATTTGACTCCCTGCTGGTCCAGTACTTGTATTTTTAACAGTAAGGAAGAGAACTTTTTCTTTTAAAGTGATTCAACCTGTGGAAATACTCCTGTAAGCCTAAAAGTTTAACAGCTGTTTCGTTGGATTAATATGTAGTTACATTCTTGGAATGAAATTCTTTTAACACATGCAATAGTTATTACTTGAGCATCCTGGTACAATCAAAATTAAAGTGGTCAGTATAAATGCTCAGTCTTGCCTCATGTGGCCTGACATAGCCCTGCCACAATTCATAAGTGGATCAATGATTTGTCTTTTATAAACCTGTCACTTTGAAACAGTCAACAAAAATTGGTTTGAAGTTTTAACCCTTTCCCTTTATTTTAGTCAAATATAAATGTATATGTTGTTTGATCACATTCATAAAAGAGAAATGGTTTACAAATCATTTAATACAGTCTTACTCACTTAATTAGATTACATGTGAATCTCTATTTTGCTCTTAACATTATTGACATCAAGTCTGCTAAAAGTCAAGGTTTTCAGCTGAAATATTGCATGGATACATGCAGAGATGACAGATTTTTTAAAAATTATTGTTAGTACTGTTATTATTATTATTGTTGTTGTCATCATTTATTTATTTGTTTACCAGATTTGTTGTCACACTTTCAAAGGGTTGTTGAAAAATTCGCAAAATGGCTCAGGTGGAAATAACGGTTGTCCTGGAACCAACAGTTCCTGGTTTGATTCCCAAGCAAAACAGTGAACCTATATCTCCTCCCCAGGTGCTGCAAATTGGCTGCTGGCTGCTCATGGTTCATCCATGATGGGTAAAATGTGTAAAAAAAACTTTCCTGATGTTGTGCTATATGTCAAATTGAAAGTGAAAAAAAATATTGGGCTTTTTTCATCTTTCTTGTTCCTTTTTTTAATGCCATTTCACTCGTATCAAACTTGCTTCCAAATTCATCACTAATACTGCTTGGGAGTTACTACATTACTATATTTTTGAGGGATGGAGACAGAATGTCAACAGTGATCAGTCAAGGCTGAGGATGAGAGTGGCCTGAGATAGGATCATGAAATCCAAGCAGCCATCCAGGGTACCTCATAGATAGAATGCCCAGTGTCTCAGGAACCTTACAGGCTGATCCGATTCAGCTTGTAATTCAGCCAATTTCTTGCTTTTTTTGAGTCAACTTTGGATTCCTTTGACGCCGAAAATATAGGTTACATGGTTATACTAAGATAACCATTATTTTCAATAAACTCTTGAAATGGTACAGAAAGACTGATTAATGAGCAACACTCAACCTAAAAGCTTACCATATATTAGATTAAGCAAGTCACGTCATCATGTTATAAGTCAGGTGCACGGAGCATCTATCACTTATCCTACAGTCAGGGTCAGGGGGATGCTGGAGCCAATCTCAGCTGTCACTGAGCAAGAGGCAGGGTATAACCTGGACCAGTTACCAGTCAATCACGGGGCCATATATAGAGACAAACAACCATTCCCTCTCTCATTCAAGTATTGGGGAAATTTTTCCGATGTATTTATCAAATAACCTTCTGCATTCTTTTGGTCTATGGGAGGAAATCTACCCAGACAGAGGGAGAACATGCAAGCTCCATACTGAAAGGACCCTTGTGGTAATGAACCAGGCTCCTTTTCCCTGTGAGGCTGACCACTGTGCCACCGTGCCACCCACCCACTTGGGTCATAACTCAAAAAAATTCATTAAGAATAACTTTTTATCGTACCAAATATGTCCTAACTACATACATGTTTGTACATTAATGAATTGCTTAGCCTTGTGGTGTGATATAATAAAACTGCTTGTTAAATTACAATCCCATTTTAATTCTAAATCTACAAAAAAAAGAGCTGTTTATAGCATGGTCTTTAATATAGATATAACGCCAAATCAACAACAGAGTTGATGGTACAATGGCCCACAGAAAATTTGCAGTGAATATACATGTATCTATATGTATGTACAGTCATGTGAAAAAATTAGGACACCCCATTCAATGATCAGCTCTTCATTAAATGTTCACGTATCAATGTCCTGTTTTGTGCATTTCTAGAGAAGAAAGTGATTTAATTGCAATTAAAACAAAAATTAACATTGTTTTACAAATTAAAAAATGAACAAAAATGTGCATTTTAATGGAGGAAAAAGTTAGGACACTTTACCCCCTAATAACTAGTGTTGCCCCCTTTGGTTGATATAACTTCAGTGAGATGCTTTTTCTAGCCTTTTACCAGTCTCTGACATCAATCAGAAGAAAGTTTGCCCTACTCCTCAATGCAGAATTCTTTCAGCTGTGATATGTTTGAGGGGTTTCTTGCATGTACAGCCCGTTTCAAGTCAGCCCACAGCATCTCAATGGGATAAAGATCAGGGCTTTGACTTGGCCATTCAAGGACTCTCCACTTCTTAGTTTTTAGCAGTCCTTGGTGGATTTGCTGGTATGCTTTGGGTCATTGTCATGGTTTACGCCAAACACATCTGTTCTGGTGTCCAAATAATTCAATTTTAGACTCATCTGTCCAAAGAACATTACTCCAGAAGTCATGGTCTTTGTCTATGTTCTCTCTGGCAAACTTCAAACTGGCCTTAATGTTTTTCTCGGAGAGCAAAGGTTTCTTCCTTGCACACCTCCCATGAAAGTCAAACTTGTGTAGTGTCTTTCTGATATTAGAGTCATACACTTTCACATCCACCGTAGCCAGAGCCTGCTGTAGTTCCCATGATGACACTTTAGGATTTTTGATGACTTCTTTGAGCATCTTGCGATCTGCTCTGGGGGTGAATTTGCTTGGACAGCCAGACCTGGGCATGGTAGCAGTTGTTTTGAATATCCTCCACTTGTAAACAATTTTCCGGATGATGGAATGACTGATGTCAAGTTCTTTTGAGATCTTTTTAAACCCCTTACCAGACTCGTAAGTGGCCACAATCTTCTTTCTGAGGGCATCAGACAGCTCTTTAGATCACACCATGGCTAACACTTCAACACTTCAACAGTCAGGGGCACAGCAAACTAAATTTGAGGTTTAAATAGGGCAAGGCTTCTTTAACATGCTGTATAACGATGTTCTAATCATGTTCTGACATGATACACATGTGTGTGACTTTAACCATTTTAAGTGGGATAATATGTGGGGGTGTCCTAATTTATTCCTCAGCAGAAATTGCATAATTTTTATATTACAGTTCACAATAAGTTTTAAAAAGGCTTTTCTTGTTTTTTAATTGTTTAGTTGTAGTACTTGGATCCCTCAGTATCATTAAAATTGATAATAAATATCCTTATGTCCAAATACATTTTAAAATATACGGACTTTCATAGGGAGTCCTAATTTTTTCACATGACTATGTGTGTGTATGTGTGTGTGTGTGTGTGTGTGTGTGTGTGTGTGTGTGTGTGTGTGTATATATATATATATATATATATATATATACATACACGCATAGATATATGTATGTGTATGTGTATTCACTGCACATAGATCACATTTACAGTAACACAAGTGCCATGACTGTTGACATTACTGAATAACACAGCATTACTTTACAGCAAAACATCATAATGTAATGTGTTGTGTCATGTATTAAAATAATACAATACAATACAATAATAATACAATTTCTCACGTGTGCAGAATTGTGTAAAAAAGACTTGCACATTTCTGTTTTACAAGAAGGGTGTGAACTGAAATTCATCATGAAACAAATGATTGTACCATTATCATGTTAATGTTGTTAAAATCTCTGATCGTATCAGTGGCGTATTGTTAAGTGATGAGTATATTGTCCATTTGAATAGTTTTCCGCTCTCTTACAGGACAAGCTCTCCCAACTGAACGTGCCAGACTCCACCTTCAGCTGGATTACAGACTTACGATCTCTTAGGAGGCAGCATGTGAAGCTGGGAAAACACATCTCTGACTCCAGGACCATTAGAACCAGAACCCCCTGAAGCTGTGTTCTTTCCTTTCTGCTCTTTTCCCTCTACACAGCTGCACCCCCAGGCACCAGTCTGTGAAGCTCCTGAGGTTCCTGGATAACACCACCCTCATTGGACTCATCTCTGGTGGGAATGAGTCTGCCTATAGATGGGAGATTGACCACCAAGTGACCTGGTGCATTCAGAACAACTTGGAGCTAAATGCTCTGATGACTGTGGAGATGGTGGTGGACATCAGGAAGAACCCAAACCCACACTCCCCCATCGTCCTGTGAGACTCCCCAGCTGGCCCTGTGGAGTCCTGCCGCTTCCTGGGAACAATCATCTCCCAGGATCTCAAGTGGGAGCTGAACATCAGCTCCCTCACAGGAAAAGCACAGCAGAGGATGTTCTTCCTGAGGCAGTTAAAGAAGTTTAACCAGACAAAGACGATGATGGTGCTCTTCCACACCTCCCTCATCGAGTCCATTCCCACCTCCTCATCATCATCTGGTATGCTGCCGCCCCTGCCAGAGACAAGGGAAGATTGAAGCGGATCATCCTCTCTGCAGAGAGGGTGATTGGCTGCAATCTACCTTCTCTACAGGACCTGTACGCCTCCA
Organism: Fistularia tabacaria; assembly: GCA_901007705.1. NCBI lineage: Eukaryota > Metazoa > Chordata > Actinopteri > Syngnathiformes > Fistulariidae > Fistularia > Fistularia tabacaria. The sequence goes on along the minus strand of CAAKHD010013796.1, from coordinate 65,271 downwards.
GGACCCGCATGTGAGCAGGCAAGATCCTGGGTGACCCCTTACACCCAGAACATAGACTTTTTGAACCACTCCCCTCTGGCACGAGGTTGCGGTCCATCAAGACCAAAACTACCCGCCACAAAAACAGTTTTGTTCCATCGGAAGCCTGCCTCATCAATACTGTCACGGTCCTTCATTGACACTGTCCCTCGATTGCACTACTTTGCACAACTTGCCACTTTGCACCACCAACTTTATTTCACTTTATTTCACTTTATATAATGCCTGTCACATGCCTGTTACATCCTTGTTACATGTTGTCTGTTTAGCACTGTCTACTAAAACAAATTCCTTGTAGTTCTACAATTACTTGGCGAATAAAGCAATTCTAATTCTGATTCTGATTTTTTCTCCCTTCCACCATACCCAGATGCTCTTTTATATCCTTTGTTGGAAGCATGAGGTTAACACAGCACTTCTCATATTATGAGGTGAATACTGAATGCGTTTACCACATTGTGTGGTCCTTGACATCTGCAAGTTGGTTGCCATTTGGGTTTTTGCACTGCTTTTCAAGTTTCTGATTCATCTCATTGTGTCTGGAGGTCCAATTCAAATGAAATACAGAGAAAGTAAATGGAAAGACATCGTGTGATAACAAGACAAGATTTAATTTACACCACTGTACTGTAACAAATAGAAAGTTATTTCAAATATAATAATTATTTAGTTAATCGTTTCATAATAATGCCATTTAAATCAGGCATGCACTTATATCTGGACTGAAATGTCTCTTCAAAAATAAATAAGGATTTCCAACCAAAATACAAAACAAAAATAAAGCCAAAAGCAACAAAAAAAAAAGACACTGATAAATCTTAGTCTGAGCTTTCAACTATAATGTAAATATGCTTTAATGCATTATGTTATGGACTTCTTGCAATTTTTTTGTGCAGTTTTCTGTCATTGTACAGGCAATTCTGAATGTTTCTTGGAAACCACAAAACCTATTGTGTGTGAATTATGATGGCCTGTGAAAGTGATCATTCATTAAAGTACTGATTAACAAGCTGTTCAAAAAGGGACTGTTATGACATGGTCATTTGTGCCATGGAAAAAGAAAAAGTCAAAATTGAAGTCATTGAAGTTTCAAGCTATGCTTATCCCTTTTCAGTGTAACAAATTAACCCTGTCTTAAACAATTGTTTCTTTGCAGTGGAGACAGCAACAGCAGATGAGGTGCCACGGTGGTGATGAGTGTTATTACCAAATTTGTTCCTCTGGGGCTTGTCTGATACAATATTTACGACAAGCCCTCTTCAAAGAGGACAAGGCTGTTTTCTAAACCTGCTGCATTTTACTTTTATGGGAGGAGGGTGACTGGGTAAGAGCAGTGACAGCAGGAGCAGGTTCAGACTGCTGATGCTGGTGATGTTAGCTCCGTCTCCACACCTCCTAGACTTTTCTAGACTTACAGCTTACAGAACAGTGCCATGAATCAAACTCCAGAAGTTAAGTGTTACTGGAAGCATTGCTGTGTTATAAATTGCATTGGAAATGCATAATTAGTTAGCAACAAATCTATTTTACATTCATACTTTACTCTGTTGGGGATGCATTTTGTTCCAATTGCTTTTCTGCAGAGATAATAATCACAGCTTACCTGCAGTGGCCGTTCTGACTTTACTTGATGCATGTGGAACAAGAAATTCTTCAAAAACCTTAAGACAAACTAAGTAAGTACACTTAAAACAACAGAATACCCAAAGAAATCCACCATGAGAATTTACCATGTACCTTTAATCCCTACATGTCCTTGTTTTCACACAGAACGGCAATGTTGTTGATACTTATACGCTGCTTAGTAAACAGTTTCCGTCCCCTGTTCACAAAGTAAGACCCAGATCAAGAATTCTTGCAATAACCCCCTGACTTCTACTGCAACTTCAAACTGAGACGGCCTTTGAAAGGTTTTCATAATTGTGGGGAGCTTAAATTTTCTCCCTTTCATTTTATATCTGGTGTCTGACTTGCTTAAAGTTAAAAAATATGGAAACGCAGTAATCATTACCTCACTTGTCTTTAGCCTATCTACAGTAACTAAACCTAGACAGTTACTCTTTTCATGTAATAGGTGCTGATGTTGCTCTTGTTGCTATTTAGTATTTTGATGTGCCCCAGCTTTCTGACAGAAAGGAACAGGGTGCATAGTTTCTCTCTCTACAGGCGGTAAATTACTCCTCAGAACTCCAGTAACACCCCTGTTTAGCACAGAGCTGCTGTTACGGCAAAACAATTTGTCCAACATGAATAGGCTCCCTGGAGACTGTCTTCTAGTGTTAAATGACTTGGGTGAACCCAATACTAATCCGTGGCTGGGAGATTTTCAGGCTTGGATTGCCAACACTTATACACTTTGTGTTGCCATTTGAAGACTGTTTATGCAAATTCAAGGTGATCTGATTTTTCTCAAGGCTTAGTTTAGCGTCTCTCTAGGGCCCCTTGAGACTTTTGCAGCCACTCCCACTGCTCTACTCCTGAGCCCACCTTGATGTATCCATCGGAGCAGGCAAAGCATTATACAATACAGACTTTCAATATGTAATTAAGATAACTGAGTCATAGTTCAGATCTGGAGGTTATTAAGTGACATTTTATAAAAAATCATTCCGAAAACATTAGTGTGTCTTTGATATTAGTGTCATGGTAATATGGCCTTTGCAGGGACACCCTAGAGCAAGAGAAAGACCAAGTTAAAACTTGTATTGTTCTAATGATATTTACTTTTCATTAATGGTGAACTAAGCATTTTACATAGAGAACTATAATTACAACAGCAGGGGTCAGCAGTGAGCCATGAGTAGTGCTATTGCTTTGACTTCCTGCCTTCCCCTTTCCTCTTTTTCGGCTCATAAACAAGGTTGTAGTCTGCCCGCCAGACATCTGCTTGGCTGTAAAGGGAAAGGATAGATAAAAACAAAGGCCTATGAATGACACACAAATAATTCATGTTCCATGTCAGCATATATTGTGATTCAATATCATAATCCGCATTGGTAAATTTATTGTATGTGTCAGTATTTATGTTTAAGTGCATTCATATTGTTTTGTCATGTCTTTGTAAAATGAAGGCAAGAGGAGCACTCAGGTTGCAAATGAGGATGGACTGAAGTTCCGAAAAAAAAAATACAGCATGACAGCCTGTCACTGTCCAATACTGAGAACAGATCATTAATTAATGCTGCAGAGTGTGAAGTGAATCGATTCGCAGCCTGAGCACGACATGCACTAACACCCCGATCTAACAGTCATTGTGTGAGGTAGCTAGGACATTGGTGGTGGGAATTCACAACCCCCGTTGTCAACTCACCTCCATTTTAAACATCTCCAATTTTTTCCAAAACCTGCACTTTAAACATCTGAATGCAGGAAAATCATGCTCCTGGTACTCAATGCTCGTCTCAGCGTGTGTGTGTGTGTGTGTGTGTGTGTGTGTGTGTGTGTGTAATTGGAAGTCCAATTCCCTCGGTAAGGGCAGGAAGCCTTGATTAAAGAAACTGTTTCATAAGTGGCTTTTTGTTGCGCTTCTCTTGTTTGTTTGGTGAGCCTGTTATCTGTACACATGGACGAGTATGTGTGCTCCTGTCAGGGGGTGACAGCTGGTTCTTGCTGCCCCCTGTCACAGAGAGGCTATGCCTGCTGGAGTGTGACCAGCCACTCTCCTGCCTCCCTGCCTTGCATACCCCCCTCCCCCCACATACATGGCCTGGCCTGCCCTGCTACTTTGCTTGTGGCCCTCTCTCTTTTTAGATCAGAACTGCATATGGATCTGGTCAGCCATGGAAACCTGCTCAGCCCAATTAGAAGGAACTGCCTGGTGGGCTTTCCCTCCATTCTTTCATCCCTCCTTTCTGGCTCTACCATATCCCCCTGCTACTCTCCAGTGGTTTCACGCCTCAGCATCCCACAATCAGAGCCCCTCTCTTACTCATAATCTTGCCAGACTGATAAGCACACTGTCCCTGACCATGTTTGTGATATGTGGATGCCCTGCAGTGTCATCAATGTTATTGCATCCTCACATACCAGGACGGATAGAGATCGGAAGAGCGTCGTGTAGGAAAAGA
>CAAKHD010013796.1:29156-61145 GCA_901007705.1 Fistularia tabacaria | reverse complement strand
TGGAGTTCAGACGTGTGCTCTTCCGATCTCCCCTCTCTTACTCATAATCTTGCCAGACTGATAAGCACACTGTCCCTGACCATGTTTGTGATATGTGGATGCCCTGCAGTGTCATCAATGTTATTGCATCCTCACATACCAGGACGGATAGATTCACTGAATAGTGACCACAATTGTCTGGCTGCTCACTGCCAGATTTCACTGCCGTTTTGTCTTTCAGTGACCAGCTGGTTTGGACAAAATGGCAGAAGCAAATCATGTGCGTGTCATCGAGTTCACTTTACAGAGGCAGGGCTATATCATACTGCTTCATTTTAACTTTCACTCCTCTAAGCATATTCTGGTTTTATAGACACTTTGATGGGAGGACTTCGGTCTCATTCAAAATGTCTATAGCAATTCTGGCTAGCCAGTAACTTTGAATTATTGGTATTTCCCTTCTCAGCATGTTTTTTTTTTCCAGAATTATATGCTGCATTCTAGCCTCTTATTCAGGCTTTTAACATTCATCATAGCTCATGGCAACATGGTATAAATCTGTCAGTAAATACCAGCAGTTCAAAGTTACTTTATAACTTTGAAAAGATTCTCTCAGTGAGAGAGATTATATATTCTCAGTTATCAGGGCTCAGCAATTATTCTCCTTTTCTCACTCTAAAGGCTTTTAGTTAACTTAGATTGCCTCACCTGTAGTTCAGGGGCTTGCAGAGATGTACAGTTTTATGCAAAACAGAGATAGACACCATACCATTTGAAAAGGCACTTACAGATAAATAAAATGTCAAAGCTTGTTTTGGACCTTTGTCATTTTCTACATGTCATCGCCTCCGAAACCTGACTGATATTGGACTATAACTGGGAAAAATTAACACCCTGTAGATTTTTCTCAGTGTTAATGACATCATGTTATATGCTTTATGCTGTCTGAACAGTGTTTGTATTGAGCACAAATAAATCAATCAAATCAATATTTTGAATGTCAGCATGTTATTTTTAAATTTGAACAAATAGTGTCTTTCATTGATCATTGTATAACTTGATAAGACATTCTGATTCCCTGTAACTATGTAACAATATAACTATGTACTGTAACTATTTGGGTTTTGGAGCAGTGATTGCTCTAAAGGCTTTGCCTTTTCTTGCTGTGGCTGCTCTTTTGCTGTATAGCCTAGAATCCTCTGAATAGTTAACACTCTCTGATGGATCCCCTTTTTGAGGAATGACAGGGGTCTCCTTGTGTTGATGGTGGTGATGACTGACTGTCCTAACTCATGAAAGGATGCTCTCCCGCTCGGTCTCCTGAGGCTTACCAGTCTGAGGGGCCACTGGCCCCCTTTGTCCTCCTATTTTAGATGGTCTCTGACATGGCTTGTTTAAGCAGAGGCAAAGGCAATAATTGATTTCTCTCTCTGCGATTCCACCTGAGAGACATGGCTGGCAGCTCTCCTCAGAGAACCAGATGAATAAAAAGACAGAGCGTGAAGTTTATAGCCAGCAGTCACAGTTCGTCAATCTGCTCCCGGGCACACACAGATGGTCAAACCTCATGTTATCACGACCTGATGAAAGTCCAGAATGTGGTGGTTAGCTTCTGAATTGGCTTCTGAAAGCATAGCTCATCCATGTTAGAGCAGAGCCCACTGAGCTGAGGACCTGGAGAGATAGAAAATATTGAAATGGATAGACGCCGAAAGTTTGAAGGACAGAAACGAAGATCTGACAGCTGCTTTAAAAGATTGGTTGAACAGATAGATGCTGAGTGGAATGGTAAGATGAATGAATGATTCAGCACAGAGATTTAAAGCTCATTTCCAGCAAAAATGAATAGAAGTGTTTTTTTTTTTTTAAATTCAATGCACTGATTGTTTAATTTGTTGTTGACTGGCCTATACAATGATTATAAGCCAAAATTGAAGTCCTCCAGTCTCCCTTCTATCAAAAAAAATAATCAACAGGGCATTAATCATAATTGTGACCTTGTGTCTTCCTGCCAGAGAGACTGACTTAATCAATTCCAGGAGTTGTCAGCTGTGACAAGAGGCATTTGGCCTGGTGAAAAGGAATGCGAGTGGCATGGACTGTCTGCAGACATTCGAGCCTCTCCATTAAGCTAGTGTCTATTCCAGACAGCTCACTACCAAGACACTCAAAACTTTGTTGGCTAAGTTTGTTTAATCTGCCTCCCTCCACTTTCTCTGCATGAAGAAATAAATGAGCCAATTAACAGTGAATGAGAAAACCTCTCTGTATATTGTGGTGTGAAGGCTTTGCAAGTAGCATCTTGCAGGGAATCTGTGGCATTTTGTGACAGGAAATCTTAAAAGGGGGTGCTCGGTCCATTTTTAATGATCTCCATCAGTTCATTTTATCTGTTAGCATATCAGTGTTGGTTCTTGGCAATTTGACAATGGAGTTCATTAATGAAGTCCAACCTGTTTTGCATTCTGTAAATGAATCAACAACAGCATGGAATGTGAACTATTGCTCGATTCACTTAAATTACAAGCACAAATGAAGGATCCATTTTAATGAATTGTGAGGAATATAGTGTGGACGGTTTAATGAGGATGAAGGGTGACAAAGCCGGACTTTGTCACATTTGCGAACATGTTGTCATTCACCCTACGCTCTTCTTTTACGCCTTGCAGTGATGACTGGGGTGCCTCTCTAAAATGATCCACAATTCATCTCTGAATGATTGTTGCAAAATGGCACATGCAAATTGCACGCTGTGTTGAAGTGATTTTCCTGCCTACCTTGATGCCTATTTTGTTATGGAAATTCATGACACATTAACATAACCAACAGGGGTTTGGAACACAAAATAATGAATCCTGGTGGGAAAGTGGCGGCGCTTTCCAGTCTTATCTGTGAATTTAATAAATACACATATAGTGTGTAGCTAAGGTTCAATCTATGTACGCTGTAACTTTTGCTTAGCATACTGAATGGCTGCCCCTCATTGTTACCGGCAGGATGTGCTTGGTGAGAAAGGAACATAATGGTGCTAATGAAATAGAAAAAGGTGGTTTGGGTGGTTTGTGGGTAAGAACATGTCACCTTAACCACCTAATGGTCTGATGTCACTTTTCTGTGCCCCAAACAGAAAAAAAAGCATATATTACCGGTAAGTCCAAGAGACCACTGACATGTTCAGCCATTACAAGGATATAATGGAAGAGACATAACTAGCCTGTGACACCTGCTCTCCTCTTCATCTTATACTCCAGATATTTTATCATATATAAAGATTATCCAAGCGGATGTCACTTGTTGTCATGAAACAGCTTATTTGAGTAAAAATTCATAAAAAATATTGCAGGGGAAACCCATTTCCTGTGTTTTTGCATTTTACATTTATACGACTTATGAAGCTTTTTTCATCTCCCTTTTTGGTACACTTCTAACCTGAATCTCACTGATTTATGTTAAAAAGTAAGTCAGAGTGAGTTGGGAAAACCTTAAATGCCTCCCAACAATGTTTACCTTGGCTCATACTCTGCAGTTCTTGAGGCTGGTGAAAGGTTCTGCTATGCAGGGGACACACAGTCTTCTGGTCATTCATCATAATATCCCTCACATTAAATAGCAGTTAAGTTTCATGAGCCTTCCTTAAACATTCTGTAAAACATTTTTGTATACATTTCTTCCAGCAGTTCCAAAAGAAAATGCTGCAGTGTGTCAATACTATAATAATATAAATTGAGCTGTTTCCATTCAAATTTTTGCATTTAAATCCCATTCTCTTGATTCTGAATGCAAACAAAGACTCAACAAAGTCCTTGATGTCCTGTCTCACCACTCAGCAGTTATGTTAACACCTCTGAGAGGTAACTCTGACCATCTAAGAATACAGACCTCTTTAGATAAATAAGAACGGAGTTAAAACTGCACTTCATTCAATGTGACAAAATAAAATGAAACAAAAAGAGTGACTCTGTAGGGAAAAGAGTTTGGTTGCTTCTGAAGTCAAGTTCTAAAAGTGCCTCTGTACAAAATTTCCATTTCTGCTCATTGGACTGAGTTTTTCATTCATATTTTAAACGATTTTCCCATGCTCAATCGACTGATGTGCTATGATGCTGTCAGTTCTGTTATTTGAGAGTTGTTTACATTAAACTAGTTGGCAGTCAGAGAGTGAAAATACCTTCTAAAAGATTTCAGTTGGTGATGGGATTTCATCTAGCTCTTCGATGATTCAAAGACAGTCTACATTCGTTTGTATCTGACCTACAAATCTCACTTGCAACATGTTGGCTTGATCTGTTTCTCTGGTTCAACAAATGTTCAGCTGTTTGGAGGGAGGGCTGAGACAAAGGTCATTCAAATGTCATCTTTCGCATGAAAACATTTCTCGACTCAGAATCCCATGTGCGGCTGGCCTAATTTCAAATGGTTGCACAAGACACTCAATGTACAACCTGTTGCTATGGCTACAGTTATAGGAAAACATTGGCTCCATCAGTGCCCGACAGTCAAAATGCTAAAATTTAATCAAGCTCAGCTTTTTTACCCCCAAGATTTAATATCAAATTTGTCTGGCTAAAGTAATGAGATTGATCTGTGCAGAAATAAATAAATCTGTGCAGAATGGAGACGAATTCGACAAAACAAAAGCAGAGTCCCCATTGTATCAGTGGATTTGACATGTCACGCAGGAATCTGTGCTGGCTCTCTGTCAACTTTTTCAGTTTAAGTCATTGGCAACTTTTCTGGCAATAGTGATGGCGACTGTAGCCAAATTGTTACCCAGAGTGGTTTTGGTTAATCACACAGGCAGAGGCTGCTGCCAGGACTCATTAGAATAGCTTTTAAGACAATCATTAGTGATGTGAATGTGAATATAAAAACAAAACAAAAAAAAAAATTAAATCCAAATATCAATATGTATGCACCGAGGGCTGACACATGTAGTTTTCTACAAGTTTCCTACTTCATGGAGCTCAAGAATATATGCAGCATACTACGAAGTTTACTGCTAAAATATTACAATAAACTTGTGAGAGCTCAGACACACAAAGGCAGCGTGAGCAAAAATCTTTAAATTTTTATAATGGAGGACATCTGTGTTTAAAACAAGATCACTACAGTTATTCAAACAAAAGAGGTAGATAAATAAATCTATAGATAAATAGATTGAAACATTGAAAAATGTATATATATATAAATATTAAAAACTCTTAAACAAATATAAAGTCTGAAGTCTCTCCTTAAATTATGAATATATATTCCTCTGCTGAAAAGAAATATTTACTTAAAAAAACTCCATTCCACATTTTATGGATGACAAGTGTCAATTTGCTGACTTACTATTTTAATTTATTAAACAGCGTTTACTATTTCCTTGTTGAGGTGTTTGTAATTTCATGGAATGTTTACTTCACAATGACTATTCCTCATTAATCTGGTTCTCAGGGCAGGATCAGCAATTATGTCAGTTGTTTTGCTGCCCAGAGGTGGTTCTGACAAAACTACAACCATCAGAATCATCAGCAGTCTCATTTTTCAGAAATCCAGTTAATAAAGAGTGCTAGAGTCTAAAGTGCATGCTTATTGTCTTTGTCTTTTGTCTTTGTGTCTCGGAAATTATCACATTCTCAAAGTATAAAGTGATTGGTGTTCATGCCTCAATCAGTGCATTGTAAATGAACTATAACAGAAACACATTCTTAAAACCCTGAATCAGGAGGAAGTCTCAAGCACATTCAATACAATGAAATAGCCATTCAATCTCTTTGAAATATCTCTTTTGCTTCTTTACGGTTGTGAAATTACAAAATAAAATTTAAAATGGCCGTGAATGTTCTTCAATTCATGGGTTTGCTATTGCTCTAATGGGCCAAAATAAATGGGTGGCTTATCCTTTCATAGTTTTGGGACTAATATTGTTTTTGCATTGATGCTGAAACATGAAATATGACTAACCTTCAGACTTTAACCTTTATCTAGTATTGGAAGGGCGCACTGTGCTACAGTTGGTGGTGTATCGCTGTCAAAGCAAATTTCTTGAAGTCAATAAGTGAGACCGTAGAGCACTACCAGGGAGTGAAAAGTAAATAAACTAATACTTGGTGAAGGGTGACTAGGTGAAACTCATACTCAAAGGTACTGCTGGCAGGGTTGATCAGGAGTGGTTTACTTGCCTCCAAAATCATGTATCAGCATGAAAGCACATGCAAATATCCATGTGTAAAGAGCTAGTCCTAAATCAACAGTCATATTAGAGGACCCTCTGCCCGTGTTCATACTGTGTGAGTTCTCACTCTACTGCGCATCCACTCTCACTGGAACTGTGTGGCTGATGTTTGAATATATATTTGATCTGGTCAGGTTCATTTACTATCCAATGATTTAATGTTTGCAGGACACAAAGTACAAAGTAAAAGAAGTAGTAAGTAGGGACTCTTTCATTGTTGGTAATGATTTAGCCATAGTTGAATGAAATGTGGAAATGAAAATAACATAATAAATATTGCATTAAATATAGATAGTCTTCCTACTGCTCTAATTTAATTCTCTGTGACTTCTCTCTTCTCTCTCTCCCTGCTTGTGACCTTGAAATCAATTTCAGCTTTCTATCACTGAAACTGCCTTAATTCCTTGAATGCATCAGGAAAGAGGAGCTCTGAGAGAGGAAGCATATGCCTCCTTTGCTGAGTCTTTTTGGCACCATGGTCTTGATATCATAAGGAAAAGCAGCCTCTGGGCGGCACAGGCCAGTGTCTACCGGAGCTGGTCCCAAGGCCAGATAAATGCAGAGTGTTGTGTCAGGAAGGGCAGCCGGCGTAAAATTTGTGCCAAAACCAAATATGCGATTCGAACCAATGAATTTCATACTGGATTGGTCAAGACCCGGATTAACAACTACCGCCACTGGTGGCAATAACCTACTGGGTACCAGTGGAAATTGGGCTACTGTGGCTCAAAGAAGGAGAGGAGGAAGGCATGTTTGCAGAGAGAGAAGAGGAAAGGCAAGAGTCTGGGACTGAGAGTAGGAACTTTGAATATTGGGACGATGACAGGAAAAGGTAGAGAGTTGGTTGACGTGATGCAGAGAAGGAAGGTGGATATACTGTGTGTCCAGGAACAGGTGGAAAGGTAGTAAGGCTAGAAGCTTAGGAGCAGGATTTAAGTTGTACCATCATGGTACTGACAGGGAGAGAAATGGAGTAGGAGTTATCTTGAAGGAGGACTTTGTTAGGAATGTTCTGGAGTATAAAAGAATGTCAGATAGACTTATGAGTCTGAAACTGGAAATTGAGGGTGTGATGCTCAATGTTGTTAGTGGCTATGCCCCACAGGTAGGATGTGAGTTAGAGGAGATGCAGATGTTCTGGAATGAGTTAGATGAAATGATGCAGAATATCCCCAGAGATGAGAGAGTGGTCATTGGTGCAGACTTCAATGGACATGTTGGTGCAGGCAATAGAGGTGATGAAGAAGTGATGGGCAGGTTAGGTATCCAGGATAGGAATGCAGAGGGACAGATGGTGGTAGACTTTGCAAAAAGGATGGAAATGGCTGTAGTGAATACTTTTTTTCAGAACAGACAGGAACATAGGGTAACTTATAAGAGTGGAGGTAGGAGCACGCATGTAGACTACATCTTGTATGGACAAGCTAATCTGATAGAGATCAGTGACTGGAAAGGAGTGGTAGGGAAAGAGAGGATAAATAGAGATAGAGAGGGAAATGTTTTGACAGATGCTAGAAGAGTGATGGGAAGATGGAATGAGTACTTTGATGAGCTGATGAATGAGGAAAATGAAAGCGAGGGAAGGATGGAAGAGTAGAAGAGGTGATGATTGTAGACCACAAAGTAGCAGAGACGAGTAAAAGTAAAGCGAGGAAGGCATTGAAGAGGATGAAGAGTGGAGAGGCAGTTGGTCCTGATGATATACCCGTTGGGGTATGGAAGTGTCTAGGAGAGGCAATGCTAGAGTTTCTGGCTAGATCATTCAACAGGGTCTTAGAGAGTGAGAAGATGCCTGAGGAATGGAGAAGAAATGTGATGGTGCCCTTTTTCAAGAATGAAGGGGATGTGCAGAATTGCGGTAGCTGCACATGTTAGATGTTTTGGAGAGAAGGTCAGAAAAGCCAGACTGAGATAGCTTTGTTATGCACAGAGGAGGGACAGTGAATATATTGGTAGACAGATGCTGGAATTGGAGATGCAAGGCAGGAGGGCTAGAGGAAGACCGAAGAGAAGATTTATGGATGTAGTGAGAATGGCTATCAAGTTAGTTGGTGTGAGAGAAGAGGACACAGAGAATAGGGTTAGATGGAGAACGTTGATTCGCTGTGGTGACCCCTAAAGGGATAAAGTTGATGAGCCATACAGTGAGGTTATGGGAAAGAGTAGTGGAAACCTGATTGAGAGCAGAACAGAGAAGTTCAAAAAGAAGAAGTCTTGATATCATAAGGTGTAACATACAGCTGTAATGTTGCTTACCAAGTACATCGGGGTGCTTGGTGGCATTTTAATGTCCGTAGATCACAAAAGAGCATAGATGTTAAACCAGAAGCACTGATAGAATAACATTTCATAACTTAATGAAAAACTAAATGAAATACCAAATATCAAAAATAATATGCAAAGGTTTTGCATGGAAATGAAATATAATGGACAGCAGAAATAGCTTCTGCCAATGACAGAATAAAGCTAATAAGTACTTACCGTCATTGAAACTGTCTGCATGACAGTGCTGGTGAGTCTCAGTGTGACTTAATTCCTTGAAATAGTTCTTGAATGTCTTTTGCACTTTGCACTGGTATTTATGCTTTTACTGTTTGATTTTATTTCCTCTGAAACGCTTTGTCGAGGAATTTCATAGCAAGTATGTGAACAACAGAACCTGACTTATTTATGCTTTTGCATAGATAACCGAACACCTTTACACATATATTCCGTGTATAGTGTATAGTGTCCGCGTATTATCTTTCCTGTTTTTATATGCTTCCTTCTCTTCTCTTCTTCTCCTCTCTTCTAATGTTGCTGCTGCAACAACTGAATTTCCCCCATGGGGGATCAATAAAGTGTTATCTTATCTTATCTTATCTTATATAGAAGACTGTCAGCCAGAATGAAAGGAAAGGTGTAGAAGACAGTGGTGAGACCAGCGATGCTGTATGGTTTGTAGACAGTGGCACTGAAGAAAAGTCAAGAAGCAGAGCTGGAGGTAGCAGATATGTAGATGTTGAGGTTCTCTTTGGGAGTGACGAGGATGCATAGTATCAGGAATGAGTCCATCAGAGGGACAGCACGTTAGATGTGCAGTTCGTGCTGATTATTGAACCTCTACATGCAATCCGTCAGCTATGTAATCAGTAATTCTCTGTGGTTGTATACATACAGACAATGGAAACAGCAAAATAACATTCTCACATAGCAACAATTATAACTAGCTGGATTATCTTAAACAGTGCATTCAACAAATCAGTAGCTGGTGGTTGGGGAATTTCCATGTACTGATAGAGGATAAAACTGAAGTTCTTGTTTTTTTGCAAAAGAATAAAGATTGAACCTCTGTGCTCATCTTACCTGCTGTCTTTAGAAAATGAAAATAGATGCTATAACCATGGACTGATACCTTTGACCTGAACGTCAGCATGCATACAATTCAACAAAAGCTGCTATCCTTCGTCTGAGAAATACAATAAGGATTAGAGGCTCAAGCACTCTTACCATGAGAAAACCTGCATGGACAGAAAATCAGCTCTTCAATCCATTTTCCAGACCTCCTCACATGCTTCCAACAAATATTTATGAGACATTTGCGATTTTCAAAATAGCAAATATTGTCAAAGGTAACTTTCTGATCGACTGTTCTCTGGTCAGCTCAATTAACATTGCTATCCATGGTCTTTCAACTAAATATAGGGAGGCTGCCTTTAGTCACTATGCTGCTGACTTGTGGGACATAATCCTAGAAGACTAAAGATGAGAGATGCTATAAATATAGAAAACTTCAATCAAACTCAAGACCTAGATTTTCTGCTGCTGCTTTAAGAGATTCTCTTTGAGTGATTGAATGCTGATGTTTCCATTTTGAATGCTTTTTGATTTATGTTGTGGAGCACTTCAAGTTGCAATAAGTATGGTACATGTACATGTGCTTATCAAATATATCTCCTTACCTCATGTTTACAATGTAAGAGGGTTCACTTTGTGTCTTTGTGATTCGCCAGACAAAAGAAAAAGATTGAGTCCAATCTCTTTGAAAGATATTTCAAATATTCTGTCCTTGTTTTTGATGTTTATAAACACATGGATTCAGCACAATAAAGCCCAAGTGTAAATAAAAACTCAATAATTGACAGTTCTCTTCAATACTTTTGAAAATATCATCTACTACTCATTTAAATATTTGCAGAGGAAATTTGGGGCATTTTTACTTTTGTACAACAACATAGCTGGTGTGTAATTCGGTGCGTCTTTATCATGTAGACGCTTCCTCTTTTCGTCATCTTTCTGATGGTTTGGTTCTGTTTAAAGGTAATTGCCACATTTGGTTTTGGATCTGTATTGTTTGCCTCAAGACCAGCTGTGTATAACCCTTGTTAGTTGTCAGGAGTTCATAAAATCTAGCTCCACATCTGTGATCACCTCTGCAATCAAGCGAAACACCCAGAATGTGCACAATTGGACCATCCCTGTTGCTATGAGGGTCAAAGGCTTACATTCAGCATTAGGTGCCTGTGACAAAATTAAAAACAATTGATAGAAATAAAGAAATAGTTCTCATGATGTGCATACAGTTTGCATGCTCCAGAAATTCTTTGCGAAAACAGGATTTGGATCACAGCTTTTGCATCTAATGAAGGGGCAAGTGACTGTGCACACCAGCTTTTTCTCTCAATTGCTCATATAGCATGCAAACAGAAAGACTTCCAAGACATAGGTTGAACATCTTTTTCCAGCTAGAGGGAAAAATAACACAAGATTGATCCTGAGCAGTGCATCAATGGTGTTAGAAGTGAATACAACAGCTGCAAAGAAATATTTTTGTCCCTGACTAACTGATCATCAAATGCAAATTCAAAAAACTTTGTTTGTCCTCTGGGCGCAATTACGAGACATGATAATCCAAACACCTTTAAAAAATAGATCAAACTGAACCCGAGCACACAACAATACAATGTTATGTAATTGCTGTACTCCCTTTGTTAACGACTTAATAAACTGGTCAATTCAGCCTTTCTTGGCACTGAAACCAGTTTTTGTCTTTCAAGCTTTTTATACAGAATCAAACATAATTTGTGTCTCCCGTGAACCACAAGAAATCATGTTGAAAATTTTTCGAGTGAAGTAGTCGGTGTGCTAAAAATGACTTGTTTAGCCGAGTAAAAGGTGTGGGATTCAATCATGTCTATAAGGTGCTCTTTGATGGAGAACGTAAGTATAAAAAAAAAGAAATGAAGTCTAAGGCACTCATGTACCAAAAAAATATATAAAATGATATGTTTGGGTTGTTACCCAGCTCTAATTTACAATGTAGTTTATTATTGAAGCACTTCAATTGAAAAAAAAAAAAGCTATCTCAGTAAAGGCTTTATATTCTTCCCTCGCCAAGAGACCCTCAGGGCTTTTCTTAATTTAACGTTAAATAATGCTATTTAGATAAAAAAGTTAGTAACTATATAAACATATAAAGCTCCTGATGTGTTTTAAAGACTTACCTTCTGACTGAAAAAAATGGGAAATTAAAGTGCACTTTCACAAACTGACCTCAGCTTCCCCACTGCTCTGCTAGTTTCCTTCTCTGCAAGTAATTGTCTTTAAGTGCATTCCCATTAGATGGCTGGAGTGAAAAGCAGCAGGGTTCCAGAAGCACCTCAGCACTTCTCTCAGCGTGACTTGTGAGGTCTTCATTTTTAAATGCACTGCTGATTCATTTGGAAACAAAGATACAGATGACATTTAACTTGAATTGGTTGGACAACGTCAGCATAACCAACCTCTGCAAAATTCAACTGCTCGTAAGCACTGAAGCATTTATCAAAGTCCAATATAATTACTGATCACTTCAAATGTTTCTTTTCATTTCCCTTCATTATGCTTTCTGGTTATGTTTTGCCATTTGAATGAGATGTAATTACTTTAAGTAACTCAGTGGGAGAAACCCTTTGAATGTTTGTCTTTCTCCCAACCTCACTCAGTTTAATAGAGCTCAGTAAAGAGGTGCGCCCATTTAATCCTTTTTTTCTTTCTCCTCCAAATAAGACGTTATGCACAAAAACCCTCATTAAATTAAGATGTAATCCAAATAGGAACTTGGTCGAGCAGATTACAACTCTGACCTCATGGATAATGAAAATACCTCTGAGCTAATGATGGTAATTTATCTCACCCTTATCAACATAAAATTCTGATGGATCTCTAATTAAATTGATTATGAGACCTTATATCGGTTGTGGCAGGTCCTTATCAGCCTTGGTTTTCAGTGGTTCAAACAATAAAACAACTATATTTACTGCTTCTCTGCCACTGCACACACATTTGTTTAATCACCAACACAAATAGTTTTCTGTGTTTCTCTGAACTGAGCCATGCTTAGCTTTCGAAAACAGGAGTGAAAAGAATTCAGGTGTGTAGGTGACTCTTGCGGATTACCACTGAATTGATATTCTGAGTGAGCTGAAGGGAAAACCCATCAAAGAATCCTCCTTTGAGTTCCAGTCCTCTCATTGTTGGATTGCTGTTCTGTAATTAAAGCCAAAAAATTGGCTCTGTAAACAGTGGTTTTAGCCTGGCTTTTTGTTCTATGGCAATACTAATAATAGCGTCAAATCAGCCAAATGAGACTACACTATCAGTTTGATGATAATGACAGGTACAAAAAGGAGAAGTACAAACAGTTTGTTTAATTCTCATTCTCTTTAGTTCTCCTGTTATAAGCAGCTATCATCATGAGACCAACATGCTTTTTTTATTCAGACAAATAATGTAATCTCTATAAATGCCTTGTGCTAGTAGAGTTTAATCGACAAATTCTCACTTGTTCAAAAGGAAAATAGCAATGCTCCAAGTCAATTTCCTCTCAACATTTCAGTGGCTCTCCTTTGAAGACAGGCATCCATAATGAGGGGCGTCAATTTTCATCCCAATTAAAGTGTTTATCTCGGCTTAGTTCACCTATAGTGTTGCCTTTGCCTCTTGTGGGGGTGATGAATTTTCATGAAGGACAAACACTCCATTCCAGATAAAACCGCTTATCTTGCACTGGGATTTAAAGCTTTAGAGCTGGAATTATTTCGCTTCAATTTGCTTATGCTGTGTTAACAGCCAGCGTGGCGTCGGGTCGTCTTAGTGTGGTGGGGGAGGCCAGGGGGTGGGATTGGGAGTAGGAGGACTTGGCAGAATAGTCGGAGAGCTGGGAGGAGGGGAGGGAACATGGTAATACATGTTTATATAAGAAGAGGTCCACAGAGCTTTCATCTGGAAAATAGAATAAACGGAGCACATCACATGTCATCCCACAGCCCCTTGATAAGAAGTGTCAGATTGAAACTGACAAAAACATGGCCGCAACACCAGTCAATCAAAGGCACTGTCACAAACAAGAACTCTTTGCTATGCGTTCTAAGTATTTTTTAACATGCAGACAAAGTCTAAGATTTGTTGGCAGACCTTTCATGCCGTAAAGGATATGAGTGAGCCATTTCATCTTCACAGCCTCGGTGAATACCATAAAACCCAATAATGTAAGGTGTAAATGCCGCAGGCACTTTTTGTGGAATAGGCGGTTGTTATTTTAGCAGTGAAGTGTTTTGTATGCCAAGCAGCTAGTACACAGAAGTGAGTCTGTGCAATGAAGCCTTTCCCCCTGACACTGATCTGCTCCTCAAGATCAGGAAACCTCCACTCTGACATGCAACATTTAAATGAAGTCATTAACATTTAAGCTGTCTCTCTTCCATGCACAACTGGGCCTGACATCCACTTGGCATGTAGCATGTGAATGAAACATAAACATGGTAGCTGCTAGAGCAGCATGAAACATGTTGTCAGTTTTACACAACAACAGGTTGAAAACCTTTGATCATTTAATGATATCATATAATTCAGTTATGATTGCTTAATATTGCAGCATTTTTCATGAGTCAATAATAGACCATGATTTACAGTATGTTTAAAGGAAGAATTCTCTGTTTGCTTGTAGATTATCTTGAATATGCTGGCTTGTATTTTGCATGTTTTAGGATGAAAAGATAGGCAATTTCCTTCTCATCTGTGTTTGACAATCTGACTAATTTGATCCGGGTTCCAAATTAGTTGCCTTAAAGAAGTCCACCAAAATATGTTCCGACGTTTGGCTCATAAAAAGACTTCCGACTTCAGAAATCCTTCAGCCTGATTCCAAATTGTCAAAGGCATGATGGAGACGGCTATGTTGTATTTGGATTATGGCCATTTCGTTCGCAAACTTTGGTTTCTTCTTGGAGCTGTCTTCTAAACCAGAGCCAGTGTCTGAAGCCAGGAACTGACACATAATCAAATGGAATAAGGATTTCAAATTGAATAGATGAAATACACAGTTGGACACCTTATAATCAGAAAATATTTAACCCACAACACCATTTCTCAGTGAACATTAGCCTTATTTAGACCTGTTGAATTTGTCTTGTGCTTGTTGTCCCAGAAGAATGAAGTGCAACCACTCTCTGGGTGAGAAAAGGAGAGCAAGGAAATGAACCTTCATTCAGCCAAGAAAATAGTCCTCAGTAAATTACTTCAAACTTGACATTTTTTTGGAAGTGTTCGCAAAACAATTGCCAAGTGTGAAGTTAATTGGGTGAATGTTTGTTGAGGAAAGAAAATACACATGGAAACAGAGTCCTGCCTGTACAAATGATAAGATGACCCTGGCGGTGGTCTGTTAAACATTGCCACTGGAGGCAGTAACTCCAGCCTGCTTGTGAGGTCTCTAGGCATGAGTGAGCTTGGATGAGGGAGGGAAGGGCTCTGGGGCGAGACAGACTGCCAGATACTGCTTTTCATTTGATACAGCAGAGAGGCTGTGAGCCAAATAGGCAGCATGCTGGAGATCACAGGACACACTAATTGTTTCTGTCCGCCCAGAGACTTGACTGTTCATCTGTTCCAGTTGTTCAGCTCTACACAAATGAGCTGAGGTAATATTAACGGCACCATATGCAATTACAAATGAATAAAACATTAGCTATAGTCATAATTTAAAAGAGAACACATGACATGATACATCAAAAGCTGAAGCTTGGCTTGCACCTATTACTTTATTAGTTTTTACTGTTATTGTTTAGCAAAGCAAACATAGAATGATGAAGGCATCTTTTCATAGAATTGTTATTCATTTAATTCTTAGTATGGCACCACTCAAAGTAATTTATGAATCATCTGAACATTTAAAGAAACCAAACATATATTTTAAATCAACAGAGGAAAAAGCAGAGAAACCATTTATGATCGTATGAGCCATGACATGATTTACTGAAAATTACAAGTCGTCTGCAAGCATTACACAACCTAGAATTTACCTCCTCTAAGTCTGTAAATGTGATTTGATAGTTTGATATGAAATAAGGCAGATTCTTCGATACAATTAGACAATCTGGTAAGAAGACAAGCGAGTAAGCGAGAGGACTGTAAATTCCTGTTAACGGCGGTGAAGTTCAAAGCAATTTTTGAGCATGCACTGGAAACAGCAAAGAAATGGGGTGAACTAATCGATTTGTTAAAAGACACTCGCATCCTTTTTATCGTGCGTGGGTGCTGATGAGCAGTTTCCTTTTAAAATGAATAAAGCTGCGGTTTCCACAGCAGAGTAGATCAGTCATGGTCAGTGTTGTTCAAAGATGAAAGGCCCTGGAGTGGAATACCTCCTTAGACCTTTTCTGAATTAATGTATTGCCTGTTTTGGCAAAAAAGCGGGGGATTTGAGTTGTTGCACTGTGTGAGGAGACATGTCAGGTGTCAGTATATTGCACTCCAAACATCCAAGGTGTTGTCAGGTATTCTACTGTTGAATGCCATCATGCCTGTGGTGGTGGTATCTCAGTTGTTTGAGCAAAACCATGGTAGATGTTAGGCATCACCGAGCTTGAAGTGTAAACATGTCTGAGCTGGGTCTGTTGTCGTTTTGACATGATTTGTATGGTTTTACGGGGGAACAGAATAAAACCAACGTACTTGAACCTGGTTTATCTTATCGCATCCAGCTCTCAAAATTATGTTATGTGGAACACACAGTGAGGTATGGCTCATCTTTTCTGGCTGATATGTTTGAGTCCTATCGTAAAATTTTGTACATACATACAGATACATACATACATTGGTTCTACAGGGAGGAGAGGATCTCTTACAGATTTGGAAAAGCTAAATCAAGTCGGGAATGTGAGCATTTTGGGAGTAATTGGTAGTCCCGGGCCAGTGACAGAGCCCACAATGACATGGGCCAGTCTGAAACCAGAATGGTTGGCCTTCGCACAGTGTGCTGGCTGTCAGATGAGGTTGATTGTCCGTTCCTCAGCTGGTCATTCTTTCTTCACAACAGTATCTGCATTGAAAACAAATGAAGCGATTGCCTTCAGTTCCAGTGGACTACAAATTACCAGACATCACGGATGTTCGGGATAAAATAAGCCAATTCTTACATATTCTGATTAGACGAGTTAAAAAACTTTTAACGAAAGTGCTGTCAGCTAAAGATTTCAAGATATTTTAGGATAAATATTGTTTTTGTCTATACTATGTGGCTGAGTCATGCAAGGAGGGGGATGTCTGATGATCATGGTGCCATGTAGCTTTTTGACAAAGTAGGGTAGAACAATGACAACGACACCACATGAAAATTTCAAAATGTATCTTCAATTTCTAACTAAAGATGAGCCCATAACTGTCATTTATTGGTCTTTAATTGCAGAGTACATTGTCTTGGACAGAACTATGCATCAGGCAGTTACATCTGCTGGCTTGTGAAAGTGTCATTTTCCGACATTTCCATGAACAGTCATGTAATATTTTTTCTCAAAAGCCAAGATGCCTAAAAACCGTGCAAATAACACACATAGCCACTGCTGCATTCATGGTGAGGCTACAAATCCATCTCATATGTTTAGTATGATGGCAGTGGTGAAAAAGGCACACCTACTATATTATGGAGGAAAATTATGCAGAGCAATCCCTGCCTTAGTTTTGAATTATTTTGATGCGATTTTGGCCAGAAGATGTATCTTGGAAACTGGAATCAAATTAACATGCAAGACTTCTTTTTCCTTTTCCTTTAACTCCAGTTAAATGTACCTACTTTAATTGAGGCTTTCACCTGGTGTGATTGAAGAAGCTCATCCACTTTACATTAGCTTAGTCCGTGAAATCGAAGGATAGTGATAATTAATGAGATGATTTTTATGATTTTTAAACATATCAAATATTAGCCCCTGCTTCCTCCCCCCAAATGAAAACCCAAACAAACAAAAAAACAAACAAACTGGAGATCTGTTAAAAAGAAAACACAATCAAGGTCAAGGAATAACAAAATTTGATTTATGATAATGTAAAGATCCCAACAAAGAAGTAGAGAAGACGTCAAATCAAAGTAAAGAGATACAAAACACATATCTATGTATTGAAATCCAACAGATGACAAACTTTTTCTAGATTTTATGGTCTAATTCTACATAATCTTTTATAGTGTAATTTTGCACAAGATGTTTTGTCAGAGGATTTGCCTTCACACTTAAAACAAATGCTCTTCAACAAGAAGTCCATTTGGAATCTTTTACACGAATAATTTGACAATCTAAATTTTTGCAGTGACTTTGTGTGACAGAAGACTTGAAGAAATAGAGTACATAAGATGTGATGTGTAATGTGATATGCACTGTTGACAAGAGTCAGGTTATGCTCACTGAAGCGAGAAACTTACAGGTGATCTCCTCAATTGTGAATGTGAGAAAATACATGTGGCCTGCAGTTATTTACATTGTCCACCCAACTGTATGTCTTCACTTTAGTTTATTTTCTTGCTGCACTGGATTTTGACTTTCAATTCAAGTGCATCTGATAAAGATACAAATAAGTAAATATGGAAGGAGAAGATTTGTGTCAGAAACAGATGCCAAAAAGGTTTCCTTGCATCAAAAGATGCATGGAGATTTTCTGACAAGATGAGATAAGGTGTCATAAAAGGGGGAATGAGTGGAAATGTATTACATTTGTGATTAGCATATTAGCATCTAATTACAGATGGCAATAAAGAGGTAAGGCATTTGTCATGATGCAGAGTTTACTCACATTCTTACATGTTACATACAATGAGTGTGACATTGAATGATAGAAAGACAGAGATAAATTACCCTTTTCCTCAGTTTAGTGGCTCTGAGCTATCTCTTGTGACTAATACAAAGTCACCTATTTCAAATCTCCAATCATACCTGAATACAATGTGCAATCTAGCTCTTCTATATACAATCCAGTGCCGGAGCACACCATTGTTTGACAGCAGTCTCTTCCTTGGTACCCTGTCTTGAATTGTTTAAGCTTCCTTCATTCATGACCACCCTGTTTGTCTCTGCCAATTTATTTCATTTGCAATTAGTCTGTCCTATTTATTCAACCCAGACAATCTGGTCACAACAGTTGCTTAATGAATTTTCCTGAGCTGGAAACTTATGCCAAAATCTGAATCTCATTATTTGGCTGAACAGCTGTGGAGAACCACACATAGAACAAATGCAGACAAAGAAATGCATAGAACTCTCTGTAGATGCCTGCATTCAAATGACATGCCTTCTTATTATGCCCAAATCTCAATGGAGACCTGAGAATAACAACAGTGTGGTATCCTTATCAAATATGATTTATTTGCATGATTACAGCCCCTACAGTCTGCAATGTCTGCAAGTTGAAATAATATGCACTGCATACTTGATTTATTAAATGTCTGATAGCATAGTTTGAGGACAATTCATCACACTCAATCTCTAAAGACGTGCTGACACATTTACACCAAAATATCAGGGTCATTGCTGCAGTCCTGAAATGGGAAGTAAGGGTTTACAAATGCATTTGGCCCTGAAGGAGCATGTGTGAACTGACTTTCTGACGACTTCGCCTCCAAAGACAATGTAATGGAGACAGACAGGGGGAGTAGGTTAAGTTTAGGGGAAAAAAATCAAAACTCAATAAAAAGAAAAGAAAAACCAAAACATGGACACAATGAGGTGAAGCTGAATAAAAATCAGCTGAATAATAAATATGCAGGGAAATTTTAAAATGAAAAAAAATGAAATTGTGAGTGAGTTTTTTCTGGATGCTCATACCTTTGGACTGAATGATGTCAAGTACAACTGATTCAGGTTCTTCTGAGTTTTCAACACGATCTTTCATTCCATCTAAACAAAAGAAGAGTAGAAATGTGAAAGCCACTGATCAAGCAATCTGTTGGCACTCCTCCTATGCAGGAAAGAATCAAAACAATCAAACTGACTTGAGAATGTTAAGAGATAAAATGATGACACAAACTTGTGTTCAGATAGGACCAGAGGTTAGTAAATATGCCTTCTTAGTGTTTTTCTTAAGAATTTAATTGTTTGTGATTTTTGATGCTTAATGAAGCTCCCTACCAATTTGGTGAAATTGACAAAATTCTGTTTTTGACATTTGTTTGGAATTTCACAAAGACATTCAATATGTATAATATAAGTGGGCAGCTAGTGGTTGGGGGTTTCCTATAAAGCTGCAGGATATTTACTCACTTCCGTTACTGGTGTCAGTATTGTTGGTCTCAGAGACGTCTGAAATGTAGAGCACACAGAAATAGTCATGTTATACAACAATGTTAATTCTTCGATCCATTGGCTCTTGATGAGAAGTGATGAAAGGATTAGTTCCTCTGCCCTTGTAAAAGGCTACATTTGTAATCAAATTATTTTCTGTCCTCAGAATTAAATGACTGAAACCAGTCAAGAGGAAATTCCTACACACTGCCACACATTTACTTTCGAATGGATAGGGCCTGTATTTGAGAGTCTCTCACGCCTGGAAATTCTGTTATTTCCTAAAAAGTTATACCAAAAAATGAACAAAACAAATCCAAGAAGGGAGAGAGATGCATGCAAAATTAATTACTGAGTGTCATCCCTGTAAGGCAGCCTGAGAACCCCTTTCCTCTCCCCACATCCGCTCCCCCTCTATTCTTTGTGTTATCTCTGCAGTCACACAACTCCTTCTTCCTCACTCCCTTGCTGCCCCCCCCCCTTTTGCAACAACAATCGACCAAACAAAGCACACCATAAAAATAACCCTTTTCCCCAGGCAGTCCAGCGATGATGTAAAATACAACTGCTTCACCGTGATAGAAGTGGGTGTTTAGTATTCAAAGTGTTGTCAGTGTTTTGTAGCAACCAGCAGCAAGTCTGTGGTCAAGGTCGTAAGAAACACTGGTTCCTTGGTTGTAATTGCAGGATCGGATATATGAGCCAGGTTGCAGAGTTGCTTTGAACAAGTGCAGTGTTTTGGCTTAACACACTGTCGTTTTTCTCTGGCACCCTTTAGTGTGGCCATGTAACTAGGGAGTAGGCCTGATGCAACAGTTTGAAGTCAGTATTATAATACCTAATAGACTGGCAGCTGAAAAGGACTGATTTAAAAATGCACGGAGGATGAAGCAACAACCTAACCATTGCATTTTTTTTTCCTTTTTTTTGTTCCTTTAATCTAAGGAATGGAACCCCATGTGTATGTGTGCATGTAAAGGGAATTTTAGGAATTCATTGTCATCACTACAAAAAGAGGTCAGATGACTCGAGCATCAGGTGGTACATGTGCTTGAATATGATATACCTGTGATCAGGATTTTAATGAGATCACCTTTCGGTTTACTTGATTAGACAGCCCCTCTCCATGTTTGTTTTGTTGAACAGCTGGGTCCCCTTCCCCCGCCAACACACTCCTTCTGAAATCTTTCAGAAGGTGTGTGTTAGATCTATTACTGTAAAGAAGTTATCTTTTAAATCTCTGGCAAAGTTGAATTGTTAGTGTCATGAAATAACTGAGTGTGGACACACACTTTGCAACATATACCACTGAAGCAGGCACAGGGTGCCAATTGTGATGCTGTGGACTGTGCATCATAAAGTTAAATTTATTGCCATCAAAGCATTTGCTTCTGAGACCAGCAGAGCCTTTTGTTTGCAATGGGACTGTCAGATTTTTACCTCATGCAACAAACATCTTGGTGTAATGAGGCACTGTATATCCAGTCTCTGCAAAATGAAGTGCTTGATTTTTTTCTCTGGCCATATAATTTTAAAACTTTTCAACCCAGACCCATCACTTAAAAAGGTTTTTTTTCCCTTAAACATCATCCTAGAAGTACAAGAAAGAAAAATAAAACATGAAGGAGCTTTTGCAAAAAAGATGGTTTCATACTTCTCTCTTCTTGAGCCTTCATGACCCCAACAAGTCGATCATCTCTCAGTGTGAAATAAAGCCTTTATTTCATCCAGACAGGCTGAGAGCAGGTAGTTGTCATGCTGACATTTTTACTTTGGCACACATGAAACATCATAGATACCAAATCTTCTGAGCTGTGAAAACAGACTCTTTTCAGAGCTGTTCTCAAATGTTTCTGACTGGGTGTTTTTAGGCAGCACCTGGGTTTTTCATTTAGGGAAAATAATACGTTGTTGAACAGGAGCCCAAATTATTTTATTGGATAATCACATGCCAGATGTTAAAGCTGATGGTGAAATGAAACATTGGAATGTAATTTTGACGATGTAAAGGGTTTAGAAACAGAACTTCCTGCATGTCTTCTATTGATTGCTGGGAGGTGCGCCCAGACACCTGCCTGGCAGCGCTAGCTAACTGGAGTCATGGCGTCCTCCGAGGCAGCCCCTCCGTCTCTCCAGCAGGGAGTGTGGATAGTCCTGCCGGACAGCACAGTGTTGGTTGAGAGAGTACTGAGTACTGTTTGCTGTCAGCAAGCAGGTAGGACATGAAAACCTGACATACGCATCCAGAATATATAAATCCATGGTAGCCTCCCTGAAAACCGAAGCCCATGTCCACTAGCTGATTGCTAACAGCACGGTCATCGGCGATACCTTTGCATAGGTGTCTCCTTTTCTCCTGTGTGTGCTGCCATTGATTCGAAGAAACTGTTGGAAAATAAATTAAGGAGGAAAGTTCGCCAGCAGCTTTAAAACTGTGAGCCAGGGATGCAGGGACCGTAGGCTGAAGCATGTTCAGTACCTGACGAGGCAGGTGTTTATGTTTTTTGAGACGCAGTCACAGACTCCAGAGTACTCCTTAAAGGTGAAGTTCGGAGATGCCTCCTGCATGGTTTATGCCAGGTCAGGGCAAATGAAGTGTTTTGATTGTGGGGATGTGGGGCACTAGTGGGTTGCTTGCCCACACTGGAATCAGAATGCGATCTGGTTACTGTGGAACGAATTGGGTGCGGGCTGCCATCGCAACTAGGGGCACTACTCCTGCCATGCCTCCTGCCAACAAGCTGGCAGATCCTTATCCTTTGGACGAAAGGAAAAGGTACCGCCTAAAGAAACACATCACACTTCTGAGGAAGTCAACAAAAGGCAAAACTGTAAGGAAAAGGAAGTAGTATGATCATGTATCACTCCTGCTTTTTCATCTGTCCTGCTGTCTATTAATGTCCTGGTGTTTCTCTTTCCCCCTCCATGCCATTCCTAAGAATGAGGTTCTTAGACATCAATGGCAGAAGAGACCGGAACAAGAGAGCACTCATCTTTGATATCAGTTGCCAGAAAAAGCTGGATGTGCTATTTTAACAGGAAGCACACACAGTCCAGCAGGACGAGGAGGACTGGGGCTTGTGGTGGGATGGACCCGATTACCTCAGCCACGGAACCACCATGAATGGAGGCGTAGTCATCCTCCTCAAGACCTCAACCAATGCAGTCTTTCTGTCCTCTGCCAAGGCTGGAAAAGGCTGTCTACTGATCGTACGAATAATGATAGTAGATTCTGTCTTTTGCCTAGTCAATGTACATGCACTGACCAGCGGCGCAGAGAGAGTGAACATGTTCCATACTCTCAAGAATGAACTTTCCACATACCAGCAAGAAAATATCATTGTGGTTGGAGATTTTAATTGCATCCTTGATGATACTGTTGACAGAATAGGTTGGGAGCCCACTCCAGCGTCCTCTCAGACTCCCCGAACTGCTATATCCTCTCATAATGCGCTGGATGCTAATAGGATAAAAAACCCACAAACCAAACAGTACACCTGGGTCAGGACATGCGGCGATCAGATGTCAGCAGCCAGACTCGACAGGTTCTACATCTTCAAGACCCTAATACCCCAATTACTTAAATGTGACATTACCCCAATTGGCTTCTCAGATCATCATTTAGTTGCATTTGAGCTAATCATGCCCCTGGCCAATGGGTCAAGTCATGTGGACATTTTTACAGTTAACAACAAGTCTCGCCCCGCATTCAAAGACAGGACACTTAGCCATGCTGAGAAACTGGAGGCCCGTGGCCTTACTCTGTGGGGACTACAGAATCCTGTACAGCAGAATTTCCAACAGACTGAAGGGTTTTCTTGGTAACATCATACACGCAGATCAGTCCTTTTGTGTCATGGACAGGAATATAATGGATAACCTTATAAAACATAACTTTTCTAATGGGGGACGTTTTTGATGTATACAACAATTACAAAGTCAAAACAAGCATAATAGCCCTGGATCAAGACAGAGCCTTTGATAGGGTGGACCACTCATACTTGTTTTTGGCACTCACAGCCTTTGAGTTTGGTGACAATTTCATATCCTGGTTGTGTTTACTCTATCATAACACGCAATGCTTAGGGACTGAGGCTTCAAGGGGAAGACACTGGGTTGGATTAAAAGACAGAATGAGTGCACGGCTGTCATTGTTAAGGTGGCTAGTGCCTCACTCAGCAGTCATATAGGGGAAGGGTGCTCGTCATCAACAACCTGGTTGCTTCAACTATCTGGCACAAGCTTATTGCACTAACACCATCAAGGGGCCTGCTAGAGGAGATCCAGAAATTGATTTTAGACTTCCTCTGGTCTGGAAAACACTGGACCCAAGTGGCAGTGCTCTATCCTCCGGTTACAGAGGGTGGCCAAGGCCTCACTCACATTTTCAGCAAGGTATAAAGCTTCAGATTGCATACAGCAGAGGATAATTTACAACTGCAAACCGAACTGGCTGATCACTGCAAAGTTGCTTCTAAAAAAGATTGGACAGTTAGGGCTGGACAAACAGCTTTTTTTTTGACGCAGCCAGGGATTCTTAATCAGACTTGACTCACATCCTTCTATGGTTCAGTCTTTCAAGCTTGGCAGGCCCTAGAATTAAGGTGGGTTGATAATAACACCCCTGGGCTGGTGGCTGATGGAAGAACCTCTTCTTTTCAGTAATTTTCTGAGGTCCCACTCTTTGTGTTCCACTGGCCTGTGTCTCAGCCCAAGCGGGGGGTTTCTCACAAAGCTGGGTCATCTTTTACAGCTAACCACTTCTTCCTTAAATGCACTGAGGGAATCTGGATGCATCACCTCTGTCAGGCTGGTTGCCAGAGTTACCAAGGAAATCTGCGATGCCCTTCCACCCTACCTGAAATGCTTTTGTGACTGATCACTCAAGTCATGGAGTGAGAACATCGACTACAGGTTCCCCTCATTGACCATCCTGCCATGGATCGGGGAATGGGAGCATGGCCTGCCACTGACCTTCAACACCCCAAGCTTAAATGGGTTTCAAGCTACAGATAAAAAATACCTCTATGCATCTTGTAAGTCATCAATAGCTATCGCAAGTGAAGGTATCCAGGTGGCTCAGCTTCTTTGGACCAGACACCTCTCCGAAGGGGAGATGGCGAGCCCTGTACAACCCACCACTGAAGAAACTGGCAAGTGACCTCCTGTGGAGGATCGTGCATGGTACCTTAGCAACGAACACTTACAGAGCACATTTCAAATCTGGGGTGACAGGAGCATGTTTTTTCTGCTCACACTCTGAAATGTTCCCTTATTTGTTTATTGAATACCCCAGGTTACTACTGTTTAGTTTCTTGAGGGGTGTGTGTTACCTTAACTTTCCATTTGTTTATTTTTGGTCCCAAGTATTTAAAGGATAACAAGAAGGTATCGATTTTATTAAACTTTTTGTCTGGGTCTGCCAAATTAGCCATTTGGCTTACCTGGAAAAATAAGGCTTGTGACCAAGGTTATGAGAATCCAGTCACAGTTTTTAAAGCATTAAGACTTGTTTAAAAGTGGAATTTGATTTCTTTTTATTAACGGACCACCTGGGAGACTTTACTTCTACTTGGCTGTAGGAGATGTTTTGTTTTCTGTTAACAACAATGGTAAGCTGACTTTCTCATTTTAAATTGCTGACACTGCCAGCTAAACTGACTATCTTTACATTTTACCCTTTTAATGTATTATTTTTTAACATTTTAGCTTTTGATTAAAGGGATTTTTTAAACTCAACTCAAACTCTTTCTCTCTTTTTTTCTTTAATGTAAAAACAACAGCCCTGAAGCTAGGGTACCATCCCTTTTTCTATAATATCCAGCACTGATCAAAACAAAGCAGAAAAGCACAGAATTCCAATTGATTGTGGCCCTGCAAACTTGCCCTGCCTCAAGCTCAAAGGGAACAGGAACATTAGTCTGCCTTCACACTCTAATTTGCCTCCTGTGTGTGCTGACAGTAGAGGGGCTATCATTTAGGGGAGGATGTGAGGATGCTGTGGTAAACACATAAACAAGATGGGGAAGAGAGAAAAACGGTTCCCTGTCAAGGTTCTGGTGAAGGAGAGGCACAGTCCACAGAGTGCCGATAAGGAAAAGGGGACAGAAACAGTAGACCACAGTGACTCCCTCAGCAGGAACATCCTATACTATTGGTCTGAAACATCAGAACCAAAAACGCTGCAGTAAAAATGACATATTTCCTATTCTCCATTTTTGGAAAACAAGGAGTGATTTTACCTCAATTTCTTCATATTAAAGAACTGTAACTCATTCATCATTTCATTCTCTGTGATGTTATGATTAAGTTTTCACAGTAGATTTGAGTAAAAGTAAACTGCAGTCTGAAAATAACAAAAAAAAAACAATAGAAACTTTCAACATTGTTTCAGTTTTACCATCACTCCAGCCTTTGTGAAGGTTTTTGAAAACATCAGAGAGAGAAAATCCATCAGAAGCAATACGGGGAGGAGTATGTGTGTGTGTGTGTGTGTGTGTATTGTCAGATTTGCACATGTAAGAGAAAGGAGAGGAGTGGAAAGAGTTGGGCATAAGTCACACCCGTATGCAGACAAGCAGAAAATTACATCCACCTCACTCTCCATTCTTTCATTAGACAAGAAATTGTTAGCATTTTGTTGGTCAGCATTACTGTACAGCACAACAGTATTAGGCCTTTGTAATATCCTTTTAAAAGGCCCTTTCAATATTCACACAAACTAGATAGATTATTGATTTATAGAGTTATAGAGCTATAGAGCTATAGAGTTTAGAGTTGTAGAGTTTTTCTCTCATCATTATTTTGTATTGTCTTCAAAACACATTTGTCAAGATCACAATCTGTCTTGCACACTGTCTCTGTCAGCTCACAAGGGAAGCAGCCTCCATGGGTCCCTTACATGGCAGCATGGGAACAGTATCTGCTTAATGTGCCAGACAGGAGCCTTAGGTGGAATGAGAAAGTTCCTTTTGTCCCAAAGCCACAAGACATTTTACTGTCTTGTATTCACCACCTCTTTCTCTGAAGAGGCAGAATAAAATCAATAGATGTGTAAAGGTGTCTGTGCCCTACAGTGTCAGTTCCCTTAAAACAATTTTTTCTCTTCATTTGATCCTCAAATGGTAGCGTAATGCATTAGTCTGCTCTGTCTGAAGGTCTTAAGGCTTTGATCCCAGCAAGCTTGCACAGGTGTCCAGCTGCTCACTGTCAAACAATGTGATCCCTTACAATCTCAGGAGCCCCTGAAAACACTTTTATTCACAGAGTTGCTTCTTGTACTCTGCTTCATTCTTATCTAATTCAGAAAGAGTTCCCCAAATATCACAATAGAAAAACTTACTAACTGAAGCCCTACGTTTCAAGTATTTCCTTTTGTGTGTATTGACTGAATAATTGGAAAAGATCTTGGGTTCAGCAGCCTTTATGATAAAGATGGGAGGAAGCAGTCTGTCTGAATGGTACTCTTTCTTGGGAGTATTATACTGGAAAATATCGAGTTCCCAAATGCTATTGAAAAGTTTCATTCCTTTCAATATGTGAGAGTAGAATTAATTTCTGAATGCCAACTGGGTGGCCTGTTAGGAACTGCACCAGGTCATGTATTTTAAACAACTATCGAAGAACCCCTTGTTGAACTTTGCATGGATTAATAGCTTTGGGCTCAGTATGACTACTGCAAAGATAATTAAAGACATCTCCCTGCTTAAGCAAAACAAGAACATGTGGACCTCAACAAGTGCCTAACTATAAGAACTAATGAGCTGGTAAATGTGGAAAGCAGCCCATTTTCATATGTTAATCTTAAGTTTGTTGTGGAGGCTTGTGTATATAGCTTAGCAGAATGGGTCGCCAGTCTCAAAACAGGAAATAAAGGATTTTGTGGGGAAGGGGGGAGAGCTTTTGATGGCTGGAGTTTTCTTTGCTATGAGATGGAACACTGTCTGACAATCTGAGCCAATTACAGAGCATTGAGCTGTGACCTGCAGGCTAGGGAGACGAAAACAAGCCTGCTCAGTAAACACTGTGACTGCCCGTCTCTACTGCTATACTCCTAAAAAGCCAAGAGTCTTCATTAATATTCCGCCTTTCTTCTCCCAAAGAAAATGCCATGTGGTTGTAGACGTTAAGAAGAATTGTTGTTCCCTGCGGGCTAGGATAACCTTGCAGTAGTGGCTGTGGTGAGGTAGCTGACTCAGGGTAGGGTCTCTTAACAGACTGAAAAGGCCAAAGCTCATTACACAGACTTGGACTGTACTTGACAAGATAAGGAAACACAGACAAGTCTGAATGACTGAAACAGAACTGGACAGTATACCATCTGCTCTGGGGTTAACAAACAACACAGAGAAAGTGCAAATGATTAGAAGGCAGCAAGCGATGGCAAGAGAAAAGAGACAGTTGACAACATATGTTGCAAAAAAAATGAAAGGAAAATCACCACTGGCAAAACTTTGATAAGACACAGGGATGAAAGGAAAAGGAAAGTCAGTAAAAATGTCTCCACTGGCGAAGTCTCTCACTTGATCTCTCTGTTTAGTCTTTCTCTACTTTGACCAAAATAGTCTGATATAGCTGTAGTGGCATCTCAGAACACAAAAAAGTAGATTAAAAAAGGGAATGGTAACAAAAGATACATGGCAATGGATGGTGTAAGTGAATAACTGATTAAGCAAAGAACTAAGGAATGGATAAAATACAAAAATAGATATTGAAGGGAGCAAATGCAAAAGAGGCCTCCCCCTGTGTGACCTACATACCTGCTGTCAGTGGTGGCCTGTTCCTCTCTCATCACTTGGTGAATAACTTTACATAATCTTAGATCCTCCTGGTACTGTAAGTGGCCCTGCTGTAGAAAGCTGCCTGCTTCTGTCTTCGATACCTATTGTGGTTCACTATATCAGGGCATTCGCAATGGCTGTTCTTTTTCACAAATGTTATATGGGGAAAACCTTCAAAAGATTAAAATGGGACACCACACAGCTGTGGAGTTTGCGGGAACATCAAGGCTGTGAACGTTTGTGTGTACTGGAAGAGATTGCTATGATGAGCTGACTAATTTGAAGTTACAAAGTGATACCTATTTTGGGAGGCCAAGGTTTTCTATTGAAAGATCTTGGATCAAACAGGTCAACATAATCAAAGTACTGGTTTAGACAGTAAAACTAGGATGCCTGGGAGAGCTGCATTCCATCACTGAAAGGTCAACAAAAAAGCGACTTGCCTGGTTGACATCAGGAAGATAAGCTAAGCGCCAACCATAACATTAAAACCACTGACTGGTGAAATGACTAACATTGATTATCTGATTTTAACATCAGAAAAGGGTGTGATACATCAGGCAGAAAGTTATTGAAGTTGATTTGTTCAAGGCAGAAAAAACATGAAAGGGAAAAGATTGGAGACAAGGTCAAAGGAAAGATTGTGATGGATAGGTTCGAGTGCCTCAAAAATGGCCAGTCTAATAAAGTGTTAGTGCTGGCTGTGAAAGAAAATTGTTGCAACATGAAACGTAGCCAAAGAGAAGCTGCCCTTAGAAGTTGTGTCCCAGTAAGTGCAGTGCCTCAGGAAGGGTCAGAAAGTAAGAGTAAGTATCTATCTGGAAAGTGAAAAAGGAAAACCCAAATGTATTTTACCAACATTCTGGCAAGATAGATAAATGATAATCACCACGGTGAGGCACAACAGAGGCATCAGCCAGTGCTAACTTTTTTTCAGCTATTGTGCAAGTCATTACTCATCGTGCTTTCTGATTATAATCATTAATATATTGAGAACCCTATCACTGAAAAGTCATTACATTTTAACCATTATTCAATGGTGTCGTCCACTGTAAAGTTTAAAACATCTTATAGTATTAAGTAAGTTTAAACAGCAATTATACATTTTACAAATTAAGGACATGAACCATTTATTTGAAGTAAGTGTTCAGCCAGATACAACAACAACAAAATGACAATAAAATGAGTAAAAATGAAAGATAGCGTTAAAATGCTGCTGCTGATTTTCACCTTATTTATCTTCTTAATTATTCTGACATTTGTTACCTGCATTTGAAATAAATATGTAAAACTTGTTTACTGTGAGGTAAAACAACATTATTGTCATTCAGCATCCCTGTTGGTGTTACTTTTGTTCTCAAACAGCACTAAAAACTGTTTTGAGGCAGATGGGTAAAAAGTTTAGACATCACCCACTGTCTTGTATCTGTGGGCATTTTGAATGTGTTCCACACATTCTCAGTGCACATAGACTCAATTCATTTGTGATTGTTGAGAACCAAACAGGGGGTTAAAACAGGATAAGAGGGCTGATCAAAAGAGGAGCTTCAAAGGAAAACTGAAAAAGTATGTCCCTTGCAGCCAATGAGGCTCCCTCTCTTTGATGTGAGCTTCAGGGCCAGAGGTGACCAGCGTAATGGACAATGTGCACATTTTTGGTCTATTCTCTACCTCCAGATAAATGATGACGATCCTTTGCTTGTTGCCCCTGTTTCTCATCTACATGAGGACATTGAAAAATTATTGATGGTTCTGCCATATTTAAGATTGACCGCAAGCTTCATAATTCACTACAGCCAAAAGACGCTTGATAGAGTAAGGAGACATTTCATATATTATAATCCACTGACCTATAATTACTACAGCATGTTGAAATTTGGAGTCAAATGAAATCTATCAATGAGGAGCAGAGACAAATGGAAATCAACAACAAAAGCTACCAAAATAGGGAATACAATGAGAAAATGGGTAGTCTCCACACTCAAGCAGTGTCACAGCAGGTCTGCAATTTGTACTGTGGCCAATGTTTTTTGGCCTTTATTGTTTAAACAGTGATAAAACCACAAGGATAACCAGGCGTGTTCATCCAGTTGTGGCCAAACTCCCTCCCTGAGGAGGAACTTGATGTTACAGTATACAGTATTATGCCAAAGGTTAATTGCTGACAGTAATTGGGAGAGTCCTCATTAGTCAGTGAAGAAGATTCCCATGTCCCATTATTCACAAAAAGACTGTGACCAAAGGGCACAAATCAGCCAATTAAACAAAGCTTCAAATCCTCTCTTCTTCTTTAGACCACGGAACATGTATCGACAAATCCTCAGGAATATAATAATTAATTCAATTGATTGTATTTATTCTTTCCACTAAAAGATAGCCAAAATCTTTGATATGCCACAGGTCTGGAGATTTCTAAAGTTATAAAAACAGCAACACATGGTAACTGTACTGTGATGTGGCGGTGTTCTGTGTACTTTAACATCACATTAGTGTGTCTGGTAGATTTCAGACAGCTATTCATGTCAGCTTGTTATTCCGTTACCCAAAAACTGCACAACTGAGGGAGTAAAAGACAGAAATCAATAACATCCCTCAAGCATTACAATGAAGGGAATAAAATCTATTCTTGTGTTGCCTGTTAGGCAGGGATTCGTTTTCCCTCCATTTTTGATGCATTTTTTCTAATCATTTGTGGATCTCACAAGGGAGAGATGTGGGCACATGATGTGCATGTGGTTTTCCAGCACCATATGTGAATGCAGCTGGGTATTCTGCTCAAGGCTTTACATATAGTAAACTATTGTGGCATTGCTTAGCAAAGCAGTCACACTTTTCGATACTTGACACAATCTGGCATTAAGGGATAAAACAACTGAAGATAACAAGTTAAGAAATATAGATAATAAAGTAATATGAACAAACAAAAACTTATGTGGATCATTGGATGGTGTTGCATTGTTAAAAAAGAAACACAACAGAAAAAATGGACCAGAGAGGGAAATGTAAGCAGTCTGAATATCATTGCAAACAGCCTCTAGATTGATGTACTTGTGCCTTGTTGTTCCTTTTTCGTTGTGACTGCGACTATTGTTATGGCTTGCTTGGTCAGCGCCCACTTCCTCTCCATTACCCTGCAAGGTTCATGCTTGGCTTTGGAAGGCCATTATAGTCTGTACCTCAATCGCCCCTTTCACCTTAACACAACTACCTTGCCAAAGAATTGTTTTAGGCAACCACAAATAGCTGGATAGTGTTTTCATCCATCACTCTGTCTGTAGTAGCAAAAACCTTAATAAAAGCTTGTAAAGCACAGTTATAGAGGATTTCACCTAAATCATAGCTTTGTCTGTGCTTAGATGTACAATTAGTAGAATATCTAACAAGGCCAAGATTTTGTATCTCAGTTTTTTTAATTATTCTACTAATTGTACATCTAAGCACAGACAAAGCT
>CAAKHD010013796.1:0-29136 GCA_901007705.1 Fistularia tabacaria | reverse complement strand
CAAATAGCTGGATAGTGTTTTCATCCATCACTCTGTCTGTAGTAGCAAAAACCTTAATAAAAGCTTGTAAAGCACAGTTATAGAGGATTTCACCTAAATCATAGCTTTGTCTGTGCTTAGATGTACAATTAGTAGAATAATTAAAAAAACTGAGATTCAAAATCTTGGCCTTGTTAGATATAGACGTGCATCATGCAAATATTTTGCAGGGAAAACTTGATCAAAATTTGGTTGGAAAGAGGGAGGAGCCTCTTGTGACATTAAACCCTTGCGACCATTAAATCTCACCTTCTCAGCTAAGAAATGATCTATCGACTCCTGTAGGAAAACAACAGTCCATGAAGGACTGTTCCCTATTCTGATTTATTTATTTCTTGCTTTAGGCAAAGTCAGTTTATTTTAATTTATGGATGTTCCATGAGCTCAGTCAAGCGATGACCCACTCTCAAAATTCACCGGCCCACCTTTAGTTGGATACACATTTCAACACAATAAAAAAACAGCCTCTATTTCCACTCTTAAAGGATATTATGGATATTCATGAATGACGGAGTTCTGAATTCTGATTCAATTTGGTGAGGCAAATATCACAGAAATATCAGACATAGAATCTCATTTCCTGTTCAGGCAGATACCGAATGAATATAATGAAAAAAGCAGAGCAATAAAATATAAAATGTTTCTTCTGCTTCCATATTACACATCTCTATTCAACATGAACATTCTACAGATCTACATGAACACCTCAGAATACAGTATTTGTTTGATTGTTATGGCTCTGTGGCTCCTTAAATTGCCAATAAAAATGGAGATACTATTTGTTGTGTGCTAAATTCATTTTGTTTATCTGAGAAAAGAAGAGGTTAAACCACTACTAATTGCTTGACTACATAGAGAATAGATGAAAAAACAAAAGGTGATATTCTAATCAATACATGCAAAGATTTCTGAAAACAAGAGTGGTCAGAAAAAAAAACAACTAATAAACAGAAATATGATGGAAACCAGGGTAAAACAAAACAAAATAGAAAGCTCTCTTCTCATTCTTTGTTTTTATTATCGAGAGTGAGTTGAGCTGGGACTCTTTAGCTTTGATATCCATTTCCGTATGTGCAGTACTGAGAGATATGCAAACAGCAGGCTACCTACTGTCAGAGAATATTGGTGACTGGGAGTATGTGGATATTTATGTATAAATTCAAAGGCAGTAGTTTAATCAAACTACTGAGAATATTATGACTATAATGTGACCTGTTCTTAAAGGAGGAGACAACTCCTCTTACAATGTTCAAACATCTGAAGTGTCAAGATGGTAATTTGAACATACACTGCATCCATTGCTGTGGCTGGTTTGAAGTCAGCTTCAGAAAACATGGCTCAAACGGCCATGAATCAATGAACACAGCTATTGATAGATGGATTAATCAAAAATGTTAACAACAAAGGCTGCAATTTACAGTAACATTACCACAATTTTATTTAAGTGAGTATACTAAACTCCTATATACACATTATTGCTGTGTGCTCAGACTTTATTTCAAAGTTGTTTAATCTTTGAAGCTTCATCTTTTCCCATCTCTATGGGGATGGATTTGATACCTTTATTGTGATTTTATAAAAAAAACCAAAACAAATTCAGATAGAACTGCAAATTAAATAATTATTCCATTATTGTTCATTACAGCTTAGCATAATTACATTTTTTAATTTTTTTTATTTTGTACAATATCATATGCAGGAAACAACTATTGGGCAGTTTGACTGATTTTTCTTTAAATGTACATGTGCATCATGGATTTTTTTTCTCTGTCCTTAATAAAGTTCATCTTAAATTTGTCTTATCTCAATATTACAGCTTAGACAACACAATTTGGTAGAATCCCATCGTATTGCTTATTCATTTATTCATTTAATGACTTATTTATCTACTCAATGAAAATGGGCAATTGGAGAATGGGAATAAAAAATGTATCACAAAACACTCTAATTATTTGGGCTGATGATTTCTTTTCCTTTTGTGTGAGTTTAAGACAAGGTCAAAATTAAAGAAAAGGCTCTACATCCACACACTTATTATGACTTAGGACATGGACATTGCCGTAACTTTGTATTTAGTTTTGTTGGAAAATCTTGATTCTTTACCCATTCCTCTCACCATTACAAAAAACGGATTTAACCTCTGTAGCCACAATCAGGGAGCCTGATTACAGTTATTATTTTTTAATAAAGGGTATTTGCTAGGGAATCATTTGGTCTTGTCCTGTGAATAGCTGGTTACGCATGGCTAAGCTAGGCTGTCTTGGCCTGCATGAGATTCAATATCAGAGACAATTTGGTTCTGCACTTTGCTCAGGTCCTGCTCCTTCATACAAAATGCAATCTGCCTGCAATCAGGAGTGGCACCACTTTTTACTCCTTGACAGTGCCACCAAGCAGCCAGCCCCAGACATTGACATTGGCATGCCCAGGCAACCCAATCAACAGGCTGGAGTGAAGCTTTCCAGTGATGGAAAGGCTGCAAAGTTTATAGGACGTATTCCAATGGCTTTTCAGTGAGAAAGTAGACGGCTATCTTAAATAGATCTGTCAGGAATGTTCACTCTCCCCCTCAATTAATTGAATGTCACTCAAAGAGAGAGTGAAATGGAGCTAAGTCACTCAGACCTTTGTGTA
This sequence comes from Fistularia tabacaria, assembly GCA_901007705.1. Lineage (NCBI taxonomy): Eukaryota > Metazoa > Chordata > Actinopteri > Syngnathiformes > Fistulariidae > Fistularia > Fistularia tabacaria. Next base: position 26,463 of record CAAKHD010013796.1, on the reverse strand, counting down.
AATGCAGTGGTGTTTGAGCAGAGGGTTCAAAATTCTAACCTCAACCTCATCTTCTTTGGGGAACATGGTTAATCAGTGACTACATGAGCCATAGATGAATGCAGAGGGGAGCAGAGCTATATGGTATCTTGATTAGAAGAGCAAATGATTGAAACTAGATATTTATAGCATATATCAATTTAAGATCATCTGTTACTACTGAAATACATCGTATGAAGTATTTTGTTTAGCTGCAATTACAGTCAACAAATGAGTTATGAGACCAAACTCCAAAATAGATAATTTATTCTTTAAATACCTTCACTAAATTCACGAAACTGCTTTTGTCAACAGTGTGTGGGGACACCTGAACTAGGCTTTAGATGTTAATAAAATAAGATGACAATCCAACAGTGAGCACCACCTAAGCCCTATGGCAGAGACAAAAAGAAGACTCATATTTGCTACAGTCAGTTGTATTCTTAGATATCTTATCCACATAGCTTTGAGAAATGTGTTCAGCCAGCATCATCATGGAGATGTTTGATCAGAGTCATTACAGTAAGAAAAGCAGATTGAAATAGAGCAAGGCAAATTCAACCTTTATTTAAAACAAAATACACAGTAAATAAACATAACTGATTAAGTATAGTACATCATGCTAAGTCAAGATGAAATAAAATTCAGATCTTACCTTCCATCTCAATGTTGGATTTCACTGCATCATCATTATCATCATCTGCAGTCTTCGCAGCATTTGGCTCTTCCTCTGTTTAAAGAAAAAAGAAAAATCTCTCATGTTTAATACACTAACCTTGACATTATTCCTGTGTCTTTTCAGATGCCTGCAAAGGAAAGCCTGACCCTTGAAATCTTCAACTAGCTGAGTGCAACTGGTTCCATTTGTGCATATGATGGACTCTCAGGCATCAGTGATTGAATATCCAATTTGTAATTTGTTACACGGATCACAATCTGAGCCACCATTATTCCTCAGGTTGTCATGCTGATTCTGTGCAGAGTCATAGATTTGCATAGATTCATGCATTGTGAGGAAGACACGACTTAGAGAAGACAACCATGGTGTTACATGTCACTGTCCACTAACAATATTAAACTGATAGAAAAAAAGGCAATGCCCATATTATTTCTTTCTATGCAAAGGAGTTTATGATTTTTATCGAAATGTATTCTGTTTTGTCCGTCTTCGAGACTGACAAGCTTGAAACTATTTAACTGATATTCATAAAACTTGATTGGGGGATAATCAAGTCAACATCTTGAACTTTATGGTGGTGCAGTTGGAGCTTCTGTACATACCTATTTGTTCCTCCTTTTCCTTATCATAGTCAGTGCCTTTGTCTTCCTCTTTGCTGCTGTCGATGCTGTTATTTTCATCTTTGTCTGGGTTTTTAATTTGATCAGATTTGTTTTCTTGGTTTAGTTCATCGTGTCCCAAATCTTCATCTGGAAGCCGCCAAAAAATCAAAATACAAAAAAAAAGAAGGAAGATTTCAAACCAATACAGCAATACACATAGGAAGACAAATTTTCAAACAGGTCAAAAATATAAGCTTTATATTTTATTAATGCTAAGGGTAACATTACAAAGAAAATGTTACAATGACAGTACGTTCTCTTTATGTATTAGACAAAGGAAAATAAACTTGTCAGAGAGACAGAAAAACTCAAGCATAAGTTCTGGCTTATGACAGTCATTTTATTGTGGATGCTTATTACAGCTCAGGGAGAATACCTTTGTTTCAAACATTTCTGAGTGATGAACGTGATTTGCTTCCTGAATAAATTTAATAAAATATGGAGTGAATATGGACAGTACAGTACTCTATGGGTACTTGAACTGGAGAACAGCTTGCTGTCTTAATCACCAACAAAGTAGTGCACATTTGCTTCTATTCTTGTATTTTGTAGGTACTTGTAAGCCTATCTTTAGTTCTCATGGGAAAGTAATGACATATGTATAGTCTGGGATAGCATCTCAGGGAGGGATTTAAGAATATATTCAAATAGAATTTCAGTAAAACTATAATTAAGAGGAGATCCATGTGTAGTCCTGAGGAATAAGAGTTGAAGAAAGAAGAGAGGAGCAGGAGGAGTGTCACTGCTTGCAACCTGTTATGGAAATCCAGAATGTTAATGATATACAATATAGAAGAGATTCATGGGCAGAGACATTGTTCTCACTCAAAGGCAATGTTAGATTTTAATTCAAACTCGAGCCATACACTGACACATAAACGAGAGCCATGGTCGCCTGGTAGGGTTTCAATCCCCTCAGTGCGAACAGACTGATCAGTGTTGAGTCCTGCCTCTCCATGACTTGTGATCATTGTATATTGTAACACAGCCCTCAGTACATGAAGCCTTGATTTTGTTTTAATGGTTCCATACCTTGATACTGACTCTCCATCACCACATCTTCAATTCCCTCAATATCTAGAAATAGAAGAACAGTCCTGTGTTAACCCTGGTTTTCAATATTACCCCAAACAACCCTTTAATTTCTTCTCTTTATGTAGCTTTGTCTTTGTACTGCAGTATGAGAGCAATGAAACCACAAAGACATGCATAAATTAAGTGACAAAAAAGAAGGGGGAAAAGAATGTCACTTCTGAAGCCATACATAATTGAAGGATTTCTTTGTTCCATACTCCTGTGATAAGAAAAACTGTTTTTGCAAGAGCGGTAGCACACTGGATGGTAAGACTGAACCGGAGCAAATAGCAAATTCAATTTTTGATATTCAAACACTAAAAAGCACTGGAAGAGCCAAGGGGCTCTGAACATGGTAATGGTCCATGGCGCTACATTACCATTGTCACACTCTTCGTCATCACCAGTTTCCTCTTTTCCTAAAAGAAGAAGAGAAAGGATTTATCAACTCGACACAAACATGCATGGGAACAAAATCAGTCATGAGTCCTTTTGGAAAGCAAAGCATTCAGTCATACAAATGATGAGACATTGTGCATCCCCCTGAGGCCATTGATACATATTTTGAGAGGTGGCATCATAAACTGTCACAAAAACAAAAATTTCCGGTCTAGTTGCTGTTTCAAGCGCCACTTTCAGATATTCATACCGGTTCCTTTAATCAATGGATCACAAAACAAATACTGGCATAGAAAGACTGACACAGCTTTCTGTTTGCGCACCAGTAATTATTTATCATTAAGTAACTTTAAATTGTGGTTCAGATTTAACAGTAATTTTGTCATCTATATCTTCCACATAAAAATATATTTTACTTTGGGTTCAGCAGTTAGAGGTCCAAATACTTCTCACTGTTTCATTACATTGTTTCAATGATGCAATCATTGATCTTACTTGTCAATTATACCTCCATCAGTATCTGAAAAAAATAGGTACTGAGTTTTCCATGGCCAAAGTTCAACTGCAAAATACTACAGAAATTTAATTAATATCACATCCATCTCCCATATATTTTTGTGTATATAAGTACGTATCTGGGGGCGGTGAGGTGCCGCAGTGGTTAGCTATTCTGCCTCAGAGCACGAAAGACCCTGGTTTGATTCGGACAGGGACATTTCTGTATGGAGTTTGCATGTTATTCCCGTTTCTGCATAGGTCTCCTCCAGTTTCTTCCACGTTAATTAGAAAAATTGTGGAAATTGCCCAGATGTGCGAATGAGAGAGTGAATGGTTTTCTGTCTGTATATGTGACCCTGTGATTGACTGGCAACCAGTTTAGCGTCTAGCCCAACTCTCACCACAATGACAGCTGGCATAGGCTCCAGCACCACCCGTGACCCTGAGTATGATAAGTGGTAGACAATGGATGGATGGATGTAAATATCTGTATGGTGTCCTCGAGTGTCACGTCAGACATCTTAAATAAAATGTATTATTAGTATTAGTATAACAATAAAGTTAATGCAGTAACTCTGTGTGTGTGTGTGCGTTTTACATTTGGCACTGCCACTCTAAAAAGCAATTTAAAAGCAAAAGCTTTAACTATTTGTTTTCCTCTTTTCAATGCTTTTTATTTTTATTCTTTCATTTCGCTATTTGCATTACTGTTTCCACTGAATTGAAATAAATCCTCTTCAACCCTTTGAAATAAATATTTGATATAATCCCTATCTTTTCATTGTAATCATGACAAAAGACTTAAGACAAACACTTTCTGGAGGGGATAAAAAGTGTGAACAGTTTGATAAGGGGCTGTTATCGTACTGCTCATACAAACATCATAGCTATTTCTCAGGGCTCATTGACTACAATTTCACAGTAATAGCAGTGTTCAAATACCCAATGACTGCTTTGAATCCAATTTTCAAATATAGCCAATATATCTTCAAAAGATAGATTTCTGTGCCATGAAACAAATTTAATCCTGGCATCATCTTTCTTATCCACACAACTTTGCCCCATCACACTCATTCTTTTTAATACATGCACGCACACACAAACTGATGACATTTGGGACAAACTGAGTAAATGAAAGCCATGACACCAATAAGAGAACATGCGCTACAATGGCAATTTTGCAGCGTCTATAATTGGTTTTTTAACAAGCTGCTGTGAGAAACCATTTTTCCATATCTATGCAATTTTGCCCTGCACTCAGAACAATAAAAATGCCAGCTGCTATTAAATGGGAAAAGGGCCAGTTCTACCAGTGCTCCATGTTTTTCTCAAGTGCTTCTGTCCATCATGCAAAATGCAGTTGACAAACAGTAGATGGCAATTGTTTCTATTAATCATGATTGTCATTTCAAGATGGATCCGCATACTGAGAAGTGATATGAACATCTCACTGGGAAAACTGTCTGAAAAGTCATCTTTTCTAGTTTAGGTCAAACTTAACCTCTCTCAGGCATTTAAATTCTTTGCATGACTATTGCAACTATTTAACGTGAGCTCCAGCACCAATGTTTCCGAACAAAAGACATGCAATTTCCTCCCTACTGAATTATATTTTACATTTCCGATATTGAACCAAACAGTATTCCATTTTGATAAAGAATGTTGAGGGGAATGTTATGTACATACACACAGACACGCACGCCCGCACGCCCACCCGCCCACCCGTCTGCATGCTTGCTAGGCCGCCCGCACGGACAAACCAGACAACAAATCTTCTATGTAGGGCAGGTTGATTTATAATTGCGTCAAGATACGTTCAATTAGAACAATGACACAAACTGCACCAGGGCTCTGCTCGGCCCACACAGCTATTCCTATCAGCAGGTGGCAGCATTGCCACAGCTGTCTCAGGTAATAGTCATCGTAACAAACTACTCTCTTACTATGAGGCAGGGTCTGACACGCTTCACAGAAAAAGACTACAGCCAAAATCCCCAGCTCAAGACCTTTAGTGTCAATTCTCTATGCCACACCTCCCTTTTAGTAATAAGAGGGCAAACTGGAATTTGCCTGGACTTGGGTTGAGTGAACCACTGCACTGAAGCATTTTGTTGAGAACATGTCTCATAGACACAGATATTATTTATTTATGACAACAACAGATCCAGGGGCAAAGTATCACAAGGACATAAACAATTTAGATGTTGATATGTAACCTTTGCTCTGTATCATCCACATGTTCTCAGTGAAAAACCCAACTTAAACAGAAAATTATCCGGAAAAGACAGTCACCTTTCCTTCTCGGGAATGAATAAAAATTTGAATCAAAGCCTGAAGCTGCAGTGAGCTTGTTATACTATCTTTTGCTGTCCTGTTGTCTCTTCTGTTTCTAAGACTACTGAACAATTTAACTAGAAAATCACATGACTGTTCATAGAGTTAAAATGAATCACAAATTAAACTTCTTTTTTGGTACAAATTATATTCTTTTTTCAGGTTTTCAAGACTAATCAGCACAGAAGTAACTCAATTTACTGTGTACATACACACACACATTTTCATAAAACAATAGCTTAAGGCAAAATGATGAAAAATAAATTCTAGAGATTATTCCCATTTCATTCCATGTTCAGGCATATTATGCATTTAAATACATTTTAAATCCTTAACAATTTTTTCTCTATGTTATATCATGCAATCTTAACCTTATATATGTATCCTATATCAGATTGATCAATTCTAGCTCAACCTGACACTGTAAACAAGAATCTTTATAGATCGATGTATAGAGAGCAAGTAAGATTTAAAGACAAGTGGACAGACAGACAGACAGACAGACAGACAGACAGACAGACAGATAGATAGATAGATAGATAGATAGATAGATAGATAGATAGATAGATAGATAGATAGATAGATAGATAGATAGATAGATAGATAGATAGATAGATAGAGCTGTAAAAAGAAACAGCAACTGCACCGTGACATGTATCCATATGATATGAGCTTGTCGGTCTGCGTTCTTAATAAAAATAAAAGCATGCAATCACAATCTGTTGCTGCCCTTAGGTAACTGTTTTCAGAGCACAGTCCAATACTCTCGAGTGAACATTGCTTCTGTTGTTTGTCCCATCTCCAAAACAGAACTGGATGTGATCTGTAGAGAATTATTTCAGAAGGCGCAAAACAGCAAATAAGTCCTCTGTGGTTGTGGCTGATAAAGTGTACAATATGAAATTGGTCATTTTGGGGAGACCCCCATACCTGCTGAACTGGGTGAATGTACTTGGAACTATCTCTCTTTCGTCCGCTTTGTCGCCCACATTTTCTATTCAAGCCAAGTGGACAAAAGAAAATGAAAATAACAAGGTTGAACTGGAAAAATTAATGAAGCACATGTAAAAGGAAAAATGGATCTCACATGAAGAAATGTTGTTATCCAGAGGAACCTTTGTCATGGATAGTATGTGTGTATTTTTTGTAATGCCCAATAGAGTATCAAGGTGTTAAAGATGGGATCACACAGAGGGGCTGACCACTGTCCGAGTGAGTGAATTTTTACATTCTGTAGCCATTTTTCAACATTTTTCCTTCAATTTTGATGACTTTTTCAGAAGATTAAGGGAAAAGAGCCTTCCTAATATTGATTTCTGGGTCAATGTTAACATTTTACTGTGCCTTGTGACATTCACTAATCTCATTAATATCAATCTGATATCCAATAATAAAAACTGTGGGACTGATTTCCAACTCCAGTGTGCATTACAGAGGCATGTCTGCATTGTACTGGGTCGGTGACATGACAGTTTAGCTAATTACATTATTCAATTACCATTATTAGTATCCATGGTAAATCTGCAACCCTTTATTTCAAATACATGTCAAAGTTATTTATTTTTTCTTGAATGCTTTGTGTGTAGGTCTTATTTGCAGAATGGTTCAACCAATGCCTGAATCGATTCTCTGTTCATCATCTGTGATTTTTTATATGATTGTAAGAGGTTTTAAATAAGCAGAAAAAAAACATTCCGAATGAAGTCGGACATGGCAGAAAACCAAAGTCAATTAATAGAATTATTGATTAAACAAATTGAAGGTGTATAATGTCATAAGACATGAACATAATAAAATTTCAATTGCAAACTGTCATCAGAAGATGGAGGATATGCCAGCTCTTTCACAGGGTGTTTGCTTTCATTGTGAAATGTATCTTTTGTAAAAACTAAAGATGTAGCTGTTCTTACTTTTTTGGCTTGATAGGTTCTTTAATAATGGATAATCCACTAACCAGTCTCTTTATCAAGGTATAACATTCAGAATGCCTTACTGTTTTCTCATCATCAGTACCGCAGCTAAAAGCCCGTATCTCTTGCTGTGGATTGTAGAGACGGATGATGGATCACAATGAAACATATTGGCAGAGTCAAGTCACCCAACTTAGAATGTCATTTGTTTTAAAAAGGGGTTCATATACTGACAATCTTTAACATGTGACCTGCTTTTCCTTGCTTCACATACACGACGATGAGAAGAGATTCTACACGGGCATACAATGACGGTTGGAATCTTATAAAAATACCTTGTTTAGCTGATGCTCTGATTTTGTAGCTGGCTTTTTCAAGGCTCTGCCCTATCTTGACATCTGGGTGTTTTCTATGATTAATTCTTCTTATGTGCTACATCGAACCAGACCTAACCTTTACAGTGTAGGCAGTACAAAATCATTTCATTCCCTTCCTGTGAGAGAGGTTGTCTGAAGGACTGAGTGTTCTCATGCTCGAAAGCTGTGCCAAGGCCTTTTGTGAATGGATTAGTTACTATTAAGCTGCCAGGCCTGATAAATTAGGATTTATAAAGATTATTACAGAATACTTATGCAGTCCTAATGCTGGTGATTGAATTTGTGAATCATATTGAATTACTGCTGTGGATTACTGAAAGGTATGTTCAATAGGCAGGCAGAATTGACTATTCTTTAAAAACACAGAATATATTGACACCTTTGAAGTGACTGTGTTATCTAGTTCAACCACTCACAATCAGGAAGAGGAACCAAGAAAGAAAACAACCATGGCTGCTATCTTAAAAATCCCTTCAACCTTCAGGCTTCAAGACAAATGGATGGTGTACGATTTTAATTGCCTACTAACACCCTCCAGTGTAAGAATCTAATTATCTTTGGTCCATCGTATCGGAGAAGCCTATAATTGTTTCAATATTACACATCCAAAGGGGCTGAAACTGCAGAATAGCCAGATAATGGCTTCTTAAACAAGTTTGCCTCAAAGACAACATTTTTTTTTTAAAAAGATCAGGCTTCCTCTTGTATTAATTTCCCCAAAGAGAAACCTATACTAGAGAAGCAATGACCATTTTTGATGATTGCTAAACAAGAACCCACTTCACTAATTTCATAGTACTTTTGTAGGAATAACTGTCCATGCACTGTGATTTTCCTCAAAGATATGCTACCTGGTGTATTCACAATAAGCAGCCATTGCTAACAGCAGCACAATGCGCATGAAACACACAAATGCAGAAAGTGTACCTCTGTTCCTGTCATTTTCATCTTTGTATGGAGAGTTAGGAGACTGCAGTGGATCATCTACGAACAAACAGAAATAATTGGGTTTGGGATATGCATATTACAACAAAACACCAAGATGCAAAGGGCATGACATCCTCTTGTTTTTAAAACATTTGATTAGAGATGTCTCAGTAAAGATAACTACTGGCAATTACATATGTGAGAAGAAGAGTTTATTCTAAATAATCAGTCCTAGCTCAATGTACCAGCAACAAGAGCATAAGGAAGATTTCATTGGCTCACACTATTTCATTTATACTTGCCGAAAAAAAAAAAAAAAAACCTCCTGTGGGAGACTGGTTTCGAATGCAAGGCTTTGAGATCAACTCTAGAGTACAGTCCAGGACAAACGCGCCATTTCATTTCAGCATGGCAGTCATTCGAACGTTTGAATAGGCTCCAAGCAGAACTGATTCAACCTATGGCTGATGGAGCAGAATAAAAGGCCAACTCTTGGCTCTGATACAGTGGCCCATCAAACAAGGCCAAACTGAACGAAGCATAATATGGAGGTATCTGTGGTTATTTCAAATGGCCTGAAATCATTTGGTGCTATGTTATTGTACTGTATGCAATGCACAAAGGTTTGTGAAAAAACCTCACACAAAACAAACAACAGTCCATTAAGCTCAAACAAAAGAAGATCTTTACAGTCAAGGCCTGTGAGACAACCATAACGTGCATATTGTTTCACTTAGGAATATAACCTTCTACAGGGTGCTTTTAAAACAGGACTTTTATGGTCCCCAAAATGGGAAATCATTGAAATCACAGATGCATGTAACCTGCAAATCAAGCAGTGTCTTATTAAGAAAAAACATTTAAACAGTCGCTTCTGAGTTGGCTGCATGTGTAATATGACATTTTTGTGAGAAATCTGGCAAGCCTCTTGTTGGAAATACTTTTTTTTTCTCTTGCACAAAACATGAGACATTCAGGAAAACTATGGCAGACTGTACGTTTCATCAACCGTGTCATGAAAATTAAATTTTTGATCTATCAAGAGGAAAAAAAGTACTTGCCAAGCTTCATTGGATCTATTGTTCCTGCTATTTCAACAATATTCAGAGTTTAGTGAGGCTTTCTGTTTGTGCCAGTGCTTATTCAGGACATCAGTACATAGACAAATGTCAATAGTTTACTCTGATAAGCAGTATCTGGCAGTAGCAGGCCTTGTGCCAGGATGGTGCAGTGATAAAAGAACTATATACTGACAGTTGTGTTTGTGCTATTGCCCTGCTTATGCTGAGAGGGGAGGCTGGTCTGCTATTTTTTGTCACTCATTTCCTGTGGTCTGAGAGCATTATGATGGTAAGCTGTATGAAATGAATAGTGTCGGTAAATAGTTGTGGATATAAGCTCTTGTAATGTACCTGGCATGAAGTATTTTAACTTGAAATGTTGGGCCAAGGATTCAACTTGTCACCAAATGAATAACCCCTTCAATTTCAGCTGCTGTAAAAAAGCCACTGTCAAATCGCTGTAGCAAGATAAGGCTATACCTCTCAGCCAGGTTCCATGTGTTTAAATGGAGGACCTAAAGTGAAAAGGTTACCATGAAATATTCTGTCACTAACCTTCCTTTGGCTGCTCCCCTGTAGCCTCCATGTCAATGTCTGGCAGAGGGAGAAGAACATCAAAAAAAGCTATTACATGAATTGTTATATAGTAAGGAATCACAACTTTTCTTCATGATCGTAATATTAGAGCATAGCATTTTAATGCCGCACTACTGTGTACTAAACATCCACTGGGAGCTGTCAAACAATCTGACAGAATTTAAATCTTCACATGGTCCAACATTTGGAACTCTTGCCTCCTCTTTTTTCTTACACCAGCTGCTATGCTCAGAAAACTCACCCTTTATAGCCTCCTGCTATTTCACTACCAGACAGCCTTGGATCTGGTGAGTTGTGCGACTGTCAGAGAGGTCACCTTTATGAGACATTCCATTACATCTAAACTCCACGATACAGTAAGTAGGCTCAGCAGAAGTTACACTAAAACTCTGATTTCCTTAAAACACAGTTCATGGAAAGCAACGTATCTATTGATTTTCCTTCCTTTTCAGTGTAACTGTTTTTGTGCGGCAGAATGAGTGAACCACAATTGTAGAGGAGGATGAGTTGAGGTGCACAGCGGGAGATGAGATGGAGGCTTTGGGTACCTTTAAGAAGACACAGAGTTGAACTACAGATGGTTCCTCTCAGCTCATGGCTCGCTGTCACTCTCCCCCTCTTTCACTCTGTCTTTCTGTCTCTCTCTCTCCTTCTCTCGCACGCACACAAATAAAGCAGCATTGCAGCTTCATGCCATTCAAAACATATACAATATGATTGTGCTCTCACTCTCGTTTGATGGGAATGAGTGCACAGCATGTGCAAGGGCAGCATGAAAACATAAATTCTATATAGCTGTGCATAATAGTTCTACTGTATTACAGAAACATAATCAAGCATGATATTTGATGAAAAGCTGTTGTCTATTCTATTCTGTGGAAGTGAAACGATCAAAGCTCCCTGTGGATACAGTGACAGTTTTTTCTATTGTATAACATTGAATAGAGGGGTACAGTGCATTAATCTAACCCTACTTGAGGAAAGGATGACTGATCTAGAAAAGAAACTGTAGCTTTGGAAACATAGGATGTCTCAGCAACTGCCACATGATATAACAACGCTCTGATGAATCATCACTACTGTCGAGCAGGCAAAAAAAAGGATTATAATGTCACAATTCTAGTTTCTTTGCAGGTGAGTTATTCAGAAATTCATGTTTAAGTATTCTTCTAGCAATTAACACACTTATACTTGTTACTGATGGGTTTAATTTACAGGATGCCTGTAAGACTTATAGATTTTTTTATGAGTTTACACTGTATTTGCTTTATATTCAGACACCATGTGGGTTCGGACACAACCTTAAGAAGTTTACTCAGTGATCTATTGCATGTTTAAACCACATGCAACAAATTGTTAAAATATGTCCATTAAAGATTTGATTTGGAATTGTAATGGGGCCAAGAAAATTTAAAAATAACCTAAAAAAAGAAATGCTCTACAATTCCTGCGCATATTTTTAAGCTAGTGTTTAGGGTATGTATTTGCACATTTTTCGAAATGCCCATGATTTATGCATGGGCATTTTTCTCATATGATGAGGTAAAACTGAATCCTCAGAGAGGACTGAGAGGGTGTGAGGGTTGTGAGCCAATGTGCTCCCAAGCAATCACCTCACTAACACACCATGGTCTCATTTCCCTGCCCCAAGCGTAGTCTTGATTTTCACCCTTCACTGGGTTCCTGTAGACCTTCATAGCCGCTGTCAACAAATTCTTTGTGTTTGATAGATGCGTCTGAATAGTGCAGCTTTATTTCCTACAAAGCCGAGCAGGCTAAAAGTGATGCTTCTATTACAGATGTGTAGTAGACAGTGTAGATGTGTGGGTTGTGGGATTGGGCAAATTGAGTGAATTAAGAAACATGTAAATAAAGTCATTTGCAGTCAATCATTGAAACAGCCGAAGAAAATGTTGCAGTCTTCACAGATCAGAGAGCTGTGTTCATATTGTCAGCACAGAGGGTGAGTGAGGAGCAGAAGAGATGGAGCCCAGCTTGTGGGTAGCCACCCGGATCATATTAGTGAAGAGGCATATCCAGAATTAATTTCAACATGCTTTTACTCTTGACAAGCGCTGATGCCAGATTGCTTCTATGTTTGTAAATAATACATGTCACCACAAACGGTGGATCAGTCAAGAACAATGATCCAATCTGAAAAACCAAATCATCTGATATGGTAATTAAATCAGAATGATTTGATTAAAAATTCATATTTTAGAGTTTGCTGATACAAATACAACCCCTTTTCGTCATTCGTTTTTTTTTATTTACAACAGGAAAATCACTGATCGTGGTCTTTGTTTCTTTCCAAGGCTATCATGGCACCTTCGAGATCTGTAGAGTTTACAGCTTTTCCAAGTAATGAATAGGTCATAACATCACTTGTTAAGGAGCTTAGCAAAGTGGCAAAGTGGGTAATGAAGACTGGATTGCACTGCAGAGACAAATGTTTATGATGTGTATCAGCTTGTTTAACCATTTGCATATGTCTCTATATATATGTATGCAAGGCCTCTTTCATAAAAGCTATGGCTCTAAACAAATAAAGAGATCCCTAAGTAGATGTGATGCATGAAAGGGGTTTGGTTCGTCTTTCAGGCCTCACCAAAGAGCTGCCTGTCTGTTGAGTCTGCTCTGTTTGAAAACTGAGCACACAACACTGAAGTACAATTTCTTAGGGTCTTCAGTGTTGAGATATTGGCAATGTGACTGTGAAAATTTAATTCGGGTTTTATGGTTGAAGCAGGTGGATGAGCATTCTTGTCCATCCATGTTATCTTTTACTTTCTCTGGATGTAACCATGTTTTAGCTGTCTCACATAATGGCAGTGTGTGGGACACCAAATTGTAGCAAAGCAATTTCCTGTATGCAAATGCACTGTTTACATGTTCCAGCTCCAGTCATTGTCACTTGATATATCGCTTGAATATGAAGACAGTGATACGACAGAAAATGAGAAAAGACTTCAAAAAAAGAGAAAAAAATCTATTGTGCCAACTCTCAGCCCTTGACAGGTTTGGAACTCATGTCACAAGGAAGATTTAAGTTTCACATACACACATTTACAAAATGACAGAGAGATCAAGGCCGCTATTCTATGCAGCTCTATAAGAACTCACTGATAAAGGAGCCAGCACTGAAGTTCCCTCAAGATATTCTTCAGAAAAAAAGAAGGATGAGGTAATGGGCAAAACACAGAGGAACATGGAGAAGCATATGCATGCATAAGAGAGGGCAGTAGGAGGAGAGAGAGTACATTTGATGTGGGTTTATTGAAAGTTTAATGGTTTTGGACACGACAGAATAGTCTCGGGTCTCTGTGTGAAACATTCAGTGTTGCCATAAGAAGCCAACTGTCTCTGTCTGGCAGTGAGGCTGATGAGATGTTCTAAAAGAGCTTCAGCAAGCCTGCAGAGCTAATCCACAGTCTCTAATTTGCATGTGTCATACTTGGCAGGATCAATTCAAGTATTTCCACAATATGGAGTGATACATTCCTTACATAAAGCAATCATACCAATCAGAATCTATTTCTTAACAGAAGAGCCATCAATCTCAGCTGAACTCATTCGAAAAATGCTGCCTCTATTAAAGTGTTAACAGTCACAGCAAAACAGATGACATTTCACTGTTTTAGATCTGTTTTTTTTAGAGCACGTCAATGTTTCTCAACGTGCAAACCAGGTCGATGACTGCAGGGAAAAGTGATGTATAAAAAATGCCTACTCCCCCGAATACTATAAGCCTTGAAGAAGAATATCAAAGTTATGTAGTTAGCTATTAATATAGTTCAGTTAATATCCTGTCTAACTGAAAACATTGACATGAAATAGTAATAAAGGAGGCCAAAACCCAAGGCAGCAAAGAACAAGATGGCATGCTGTGATGAAGAAAAGTGCTTCAGCTGATGTAGTTGCGCCCTCAAATTGAATGACTCAATACTAAATCAAAGGCGGACCTCTACAGTTCCTTTATCCTATGACCTCACATTATGTTAGTAAACAACAGTTTTTAAACTGTTAGCTCATCAATTATATAATGATATATCCCTTGAATTGTTAATGGTTTCCCTCTGTGACGGACACAGCTTGTTGTTTGGTTTCTTCACAGTCATGGCAGGATGTAGGGCAGTTATCCACTGACAGCACTTGTAAATGGCGATTGTGATAACGGGAGAACAACAGCTCCAGATTCTCATCTCAGAGCACTAATATAATGAGACGGGTGCTGGTAGCATGGGGCCAGACAATATAATTACGGTCTCTCCTCTGAATGTAATCTTTCAGGAAAAAGCCTGAGCAGGGAGCAGGACAGATGATGGGAGCACACAGGGAGCAAAACACTCTCCATCTGGGAGCTGCAAGATGAAGGCCTGAGAGTCACTATTCCATTGGGGAGGTGGGGATGGAAAAGTGAGGTAAATGGGAGGTAATAGCAGGCTGGTGAAGCAAGCCTCTTTTGGGTCCCCAGCTATTCAAGTGAATCCTCAATGGAGCCCCCATCAGAGCTGGTGGCTATGTCTGGCCCCTAAAAGAAGATGACGGCATAAAGGGGGTAGGGAATTAAGTGTGAGAGCCAGAAAGGGGAGTGGGGGTGTGAAGATAACAGATGTTTGTTTATTTCATATTCAGCAATGGGGGGCTGTAATCAGATTATCAGTGGCTGCAATATATTGTAGAATATTTTAGTTCTTGAAGAACAACTAAGGACCATGATTACAGTCAGTCAAATTTGACATCACATTCTCATCTGAATATCAAGTACTTTGTAAAGCATCAGTTTATGGTTTCACTGACAAGTGTTGAATCTGTTACAGTCATTTTAAGGCAATCCATAGACACTTGTTTTACCAACTGTCAGCATAAATTCGCACTGTAGTCTCCCAAAAGGCAGTTTAGGTATATTGAGCATCTGTATTTTTGAAGGCGCCACCTGCCTAAGCCTGGCAATTTCTTATACTACTGCCTTGAGATATCTTGCAGATGTTTCAGAGGATACACAAGGCAGTGATGCTGCCGGTTCAAACAGGTTGTCAATAAGGTAGAGATGGTGATTTTACAAAATACACAAAATCATTGAATAGAGGCAATGGAGAAAAACAGGATATCAATTATTAATCAGGCTTCACTATAAGCTGCAGTGGGCAACAAATAAAAGGTAAGGATGTGGAAAAAATGCCACAATGTTGAAACCATTAACGTACCTTGAAAAATGACAGACATTTTCTTCTTGTAGATCCCAAAGTCTGTTTCAAGGAAGACACAGAAAATAACCCGTGTGATCTGTAAGGAAACATAAGATGGAAAAATGTTGTAAAAATTTCACATGAAGTAGTTTAGATACTACAACAACCAAATTTCTACTCTGCCTTTTGGGGTAATAAAGCCACAAGTAAAGAAAAAAAAAGGAAGGGAATACAGATGGAGCAAAAATATTTGATGAGGTTTGTATTGATATCTCAAACAGTTTTATGACTCTTTCAGATTAAAAACCTAAAACTTAAACTCAAGTTGAATGACTCACTTTTGTTTTTGTTTGCTTAAAGTAGTCATAAATAAGGAGGTAAATTAACATGTCTTTTTGATAGAAAAAATGCAGTTGGCAACAAGAAAAGACAGAGACATCACGAAACAATAGAAAATGATGAATAACTACAAAAGACAACAGCAAAAAAGACAAAATAAGAAACGTAAAAGGAAACAAAAAAAATCTCTGTGCATAGGAGAAAAAACACAAATTTTTGAGTTTGACATCAAATTTAAACAATTTTCAGTCATACATGTTTTGAGAATCTGGTCCTTTCTGTGTGGTTAAAACTGGTATCGATGTTCCAGTCGAAAAAGCATAAAATTTACCCTCATATTTTGAACTTCCATTGTTATAATTCACTAGAAGCATACAGTCAACTGTTTAAGGAATGCAGAGAAAGAGGTCACATCCTCCACTTCTTCTCTTTACTGTGGTTTCAGATGTGTAAGCATTAGTCACAGGGATGCTACACTTGTGGCAAACAGAAAATTGCTTGACTGAATAATGATGATTTTACACAACAGCTATAATGGTTGCTATCTGCATTCACAGTGAAATCCCCCTCCATGTATGTAAGTGCTGTTATGGGTGAATAATCTGAGCTCTCTTACTTTAGTTCCATCTCTGACCCTTCCGAACACATACGAAGTTGATTCAAAGACACTCCATCTGGTGTTCATACAGATATATATCTATTTATAGTAAATGATCCATGCTTCAGTGTAAGTGTTAGGAGCTGAATCCAGGATGGTACTATTTCAATTTGCTTGGGATCTAGAGTGGGTTTTGTTCATAGAATGTACACTGACTCACTCACCACCTCAGAAAAGGACCAAGAAAGTTTCCCTTCCTTTGAAGTCACCAGGTTGCTGACAAACAGATTGCATGAAAAGTGATATTGTGTCAAGAAAGTGCATTTAACTCGATGCTGGAGGACCACAGGAAAGCAGCTCCCCAGATCTTTCATTGTGGTTTTTGTATTCCGAAAAATGACTTCTCATTGTCAAAGAAATTGAATGATAGATGCAAGGCATATACTGACACATCAACCACTGTTGGTGTGTATATACGCCCTAAAAACCTTGCATGTGACTTGACTCATACAAGTTGACCAATGGTTGAATATGGTTGAATATGCTTGCCCTGGACAATGCAACTACTGTATATTCAAGGGTTCAAGTTATTGTAGCAATGGCAAAAAGGTGCTTGCAAAATATAAGCATAGGATTGAAAACACAAACAAAACAAAATCTACTATGTCTACTTTTCACTGCTTTTTGATGGTCAGAATAATGATGAAACATTTAGATGAAAAATAAGTCAAAATTACTTGCAGGTTTTTGTTTCTTTTCATGATAGCATGTTAATTTTTCAGTGGAGACATGTGTTGACACTTTTACTCTACTGATCAAAACATGTCTTATTTCAGCTAGACAAGGGGGTGAGTGTAAAGCATTGACATTCTGTTTAAATCTCGATAAAGGCTGCTGGCCAGTTTCCTGAAAGGAATGAAATTAGAGTTTGTTGGTATGCGAGTACCCAATGGCTATGGACAAGGGAATGGGAAAAGTTGGAGAGCATAAGGCTAGATGGATAACTTCTATCTGTTTATGTTGGGGAACAACAGTGTCCACTGTAACATGAGGAATGATTGATAAAAAAAATAGTTTTTTTGTTGTTTTTTTTCAACATAAGTAGACTTGTACATTTTGAATGACCATTAATAATTGGAATGGAAAATCATTTTAATCCAGTGTAGATTTGGGAGAAGTCTCAATATTTTGGCCCTGCATGTGTGTGTGTGTGTGTGTGTGCGCGCGCGCGTGCGATTGCACATGGGTGTGTGTTCATGCCCCTTGCAGCCATCGAGGTTGAAAAAGTTAATGGAAGACTAATTAGAAAGCTGGGATCCCTGGATGTGAGTCTGCCTTTTCATTATTCAATCCTGATTGGATGGCCTTTGCCAAAGGGTGAGAGATATATGATTGGGACCCGGGTTGCATATGGTAAGGATAGTCATCTGGACACAGACGTGTTCTGCACAATAAGTTCAGAGACTGTGTAGTTGGTTTGACCTGTCACTCTCTGAGCTGTATTTACTGAGAAGTCAGCCACCTCAGGGAAAATTTGGGATTTCAGCGGAGTTGAAAGTTGGATATGAAAAGTATTGTTCCTCCGTATGAAGTAGAACTAAATAGGATTATTTGGATGTTTTTATCTAAACTTAATCAGAAGAATTTCAGAGACTCATTTATTATTGATAAAGCTGTAATTGCAGTGATAGGAGAAGTGGTGGTATTTATTTAATCTAACACACGAGTGTACTGCCTGAAACAGTCAGTAAAATATTATTTGCTTGTCTGGTATTAGACATGATATACCTGGTCGGTACATGATGGCACAAGTCTTTTTCCAACTGATCTTTCAATATCCGCAAAAGAATAACTTCTATGGATGTCTAAACAGATATATCAAAGGGGGAAAAAAATACTCAAAGATGAATGAAACATTTTTGGTTAAGATTATTCTTTAAGTATTTTTTACACAGTTGAACATTTGCAAAATGCTAGTCACGAACAGCTCTGACTTTCAGGATATTGAATCCTAATTTTTGAATTCTCACTGCTCAGCCTACTAACCAATGGCCAGCATCATTCATGTGATTCATGTTATGGCTGCAGTAGGCTCAATCATTAAGTTCTCCTTTGTACCTGGAAGTAGAGCCAGGGGTTGCATGCGAGCTTTAGATTGTTCTCATTACTTCTTCAAAATCCCTCATAGAATCAATTCAAAACAAATATGTCTCAGTTGTATTGTGGGTGTGAACATGCAATACGATGAATTGAATGGTGATGCCGAGAGTTCAAATGACTTTTATTACAACTGCAAATAAAATACAAGCAATCGTCTGATTCTGTTAGTTTTGTGGACAATGACCAAATGTAAGTGAAAATGTTTTCACAATTCATGTGAGGGAAATTGTAAGATATGTATATCCGAGGCTCATCATTCTGATACAGGCTGACTGGGTTCCCAAGACTTCTCCTGGCCGGTTAACAGATGAGCTGTCATAGTTCGCCATCCATGCCCATAATTGTATAGAGTGCACTGCCAGCAGAAACACACACACACACGCACACACACACACACACTTTTGCTACTTGCATTTCCCTCTTCATTCTGTCAAAAACAATAACTGGGGCAGGTTGTCGTAGCATGTCTGCTCTACCTGGAGCCAGAATAGAGACCTTTGACTTTGTGCACTGTGTTGCCCTGGTAAAGAAGCAGCGGTTAATGCCATACATGACATTAGTTATTTCTCGTCTTTCAAAGAAGGTACATGACATTCACAAATTCAGCAACTTCAACGGGTCATAACTGAGAGAGAAATATGTCCCTGTAGAGCAAAGTCCCCGATATCCTTCATCAATCTACAATAAGTTATAATCAGAAACTGCTTGTCTCCTTTGTTATTAGAAGCACTGGATTAGATAAAGGGTTCACTTGGAGGCAGGTGGACCATATCCAAGCATTATTGGTGATGTAATTACACACCTGCGTCCCCTTCACCATGAGCACAAA
The DNA here is from genome assembly GCA_901007705.1 of Fistularia tabacaria. NCBI lineage: Eukaryota > Metazoa > Chordata > Actinopteri > Syngnathiformes > Fistulariidae > Fistularia > Fistularia tabacaria. Next base: position 6,812 of record CAAKHD010013796.1, on the reverse strand, counting down.
CAGCATGCGGTTTGGAAAAGCAAAGGATAAACTCTGACAGGCAACCGTAGTCAGAGCTACGTAAACACTCAACCACAAATAAACATTCAGAGATCTTTCATGACCATGACAACACAGCCCCTCAGTGCCGCTGCTTAAAATCTGCTATCACTGTGACATCCCTTGTGTCCACTCCCTTTAAAAGAGGTAGAGATTAAATTGGCGACATGGCTGACAGCGGCAGCCAAGCACCGGGACCTGCTACACAGGTAAAGCTGTGAGCAGCTCCTCCATTTGACTTTGATTGACCTCAAACTGAAACTCCACCTGCAGCAGCAAGATGGTGAATTATCATTTCAAAAGGAGTGCACAGAAAAGGTTATCCCTTTGAACAAAACGCCTCCATCCATACATCAAAGGGAGAGACTTACACTGGCTTTGAGAAACTATGGTTACGACCAAAGCCTGGAGGAAAGTGCCGGACTCCAATTCTCACTTTCCGAAGATGGTCGATGTTAGATGAAAACTTAATCCCGATAAGGGCAATAGGATGGTTAACGGAGTAAGCTTGGTAATGCTTAACAGACAACCGCCATTGGTTAATGCCTATGTACACAATTATGCGTCAACGCTCAGCACAGTGTGACTAATTACAAGCGATAAAGTTCTGGTAAGCTGCCTGGGTATTTCATCAGTACAAAACATCACAAGGCTACTTCTAAAACCACACACATATGGTGCTGAATATAAATCATTTAAACAGGAAAATTCTGTCTTGCTGAATTGGAAAAGTACATAAGATAAAATATAAGCAATTTGTATGTTAATTCAACAAAAGCGGTATCCCTCACATTTTTTCAAGCATTAGAGCTGAATTGGAGTAAGGCATGCTTGAGGCATCTAGCATTTTAGTTCACATTTTAAAAAAATGTTCTCTCAAACAGAAAGAGGCAGTGTCTGAATCTCACAGGCTTTGAGCAGTTGCTGCTCGCTCCATCCTCCCCCAGCAGATGTGCAATAAACAAAACAGACAAGAAATAGTTTGAGCAGGAAGAATACACAATTCATTCATCATAGTGTAATCAATCATTTTTTCATATCTAATGCTTCTGAAGGACGAGTGTGGGATTTTTAAATCTCGAACATCATTTTGCTCTGGAACATTTTTGACAACACGAAACAGCCTGGAAAATTGTTTGAGTGGCTGTTTTTATCCAACAAGTAATGCTCAGACAAAGTAAGGAAAAATGTCAAAAACTTCTCGGAAAACACTACAATTACGACTGACATCAAGAAAGGAAACATTTTTTGGTAAAGGTAATTTTATGAAAGTAGTAAAAAATCTTTTTCACCACCAATACAACTTGCAAGTATAGTATTCAAGAGTCCTCATGGGAGACATAATGCTGAAGCATGTATGGAAGCAATGGTGCACTCGACCGCTCTGACAAATTTGTCAATTAATATGGATAGCGAAATGATGGACTACTTGCACTGGGTCTGTGGGGATTTTTTTGAGTGTGAAGGAGAAGGATTTAGCAATTTTCAAATCATAAGGATGAGAGAAAGTGCAGGTGTGGACAAGGTCAGAGGGGAATTATGAAGGAAGGACTAATATGAAGGTTGTATCTATGATCCATGGCTGCATTGGTAAACATCTGACCTCTGGACTCCATTCTGTGAGAATCTGTGAAGACCAAAGGATAGTTCCGGTGCAACATGTTCAAAAACTGCCTTTTTTACTTTTTTTTCTAATTTATTATTACCTACAGTCAGTCAAATTAATGTAATGCTTAAATCTATTGTATCTGTTGAATCTTTCAAAATAATAAAGAGTAATCATTTTTTATCAGTTCAATCTGTCAAGGCACTGTAAAATATATTTCAGGAATAGGGATACACATCCAATAACTAAACAGCATCATTGCAAATTTGTATGAATCACACACAGGAACATGAACCAAAAATACGACTGCAACTTGTTGAACTGGGGGAATCAATCAAAATGCTAACTACATAACCTACCCTGTAAATACTCAGTTCAAAAGCCCATATGTGTGAATTTGATGTTTTGTTTTTCTTGTGCAACTTGTGCTTGGTATCTTCCAGTCACACCTGGCGAAATGTAAGGAACTTGAGCTAAAAAGCTTCAGTGGATATTTCTGTGAAGGACATTACTGAAATTACAAGTATTTCAAGACAACTCCACGTCTTTGCTTAGAATTACACCAAATGAGCAGCATGGAGCTATATTGGGGTATTCAGGGTTATTTTATTGTGTCTGTTGACGCGGTCGTCATTCATTGCAATTGCCAAGGAAAAAACAAATGATATTTTTAATGGATTTCAATGTCTCTCTCCATACACAATTATTCTTTTTTCATTTCTCTTTTCCTTTGAGGGAAACAATGTGGCCCAAAGTTGGTGGTAAACAAATGTAAGTCAAGATGTAATTTTTCTTACCCTAAACTAATTCAACCTATCTTTTAAAGGACAAATACCAAATATATTATTGTCTCCTTGCCAGTGTCTTCAGTGTTCCTCTGTATGAATTAGTTTATTCTGTTGAGCTGCTATTAATTAACTTAATTTTTTTTTACACTTTTGCTGTGATTCCAATGTCTGAATGGACCACCACAAGTCAGTATTTAAGTGTCAGGCTGAAGAGTTAAGACTTCATATAGATGCATCTTCTGTTCTCCAGCATCAGTTAGGGTTTAACCTGTGTGGCTGACAAGTCTATTAAATATCACATTTTTCCTCTTTCTATTTAGCTTACACCTCTTCGGGCTAAGAAGAGGGAACTCAGCTTTCAATGAGGAAGGGGAATTGTGTAACCAGATACAGAAAATCCTGGAACTTAAGCTCTGTATTGCCAACTTATAACTTTAAAACTTTATTACAAAAAAATGTGTTTCTTATCTGATAGAAACAATTCATATACAATCAGGGAAAACTCTTTGGGTCAAATGACAAAAAACCTGTGTGTGTCTGTGTGTGAGGGGTATTTCGACATACAAAATCCGCAGGTAAGCGTAGAGGACACTACAAATTTGTCTCATTTATGATATCTATTGTGTTTACACGATTTGAAGTAGTCATTGCATGTGTGTCTGTGTGCTTTGGCACATCCAGTTTAATCTTTCTGGGGCATGTCAGCCTGATCTGCCTTTGATGTTTGAAGGGGCTTGCTGGGAGACAATATGGAGTGTGATCCAGCACTGCCTCTCCAGTTTGAGGACAATACAGTGGCTGCCAGACAAATGGGAATCCAATCAGAGCTCCCGGAGGTACAAATTGCATAATGGTATTTCAACCTGCCGTGCTTATAAAAATAATTTAATAAGATTTTCCGCATCAGGGATAGTAAAAGACAATGGGAGGCACCAGTGACCTATAATTATCAAACAAACATTTCTTCAGGAAAAGGGATATACTGCAACAACTGGCAGTCAAACCATGCCTTTGCCCCGTGGCTGCTTATTAACTGCTCTTCAGCCATGCAACCCACTCGAGTATAGACTGGGTTCTCATGTAGATGAGTATGTGTGTGTGGACAGCGTTTTCTTTCCCCTGCAGGCTTTCCTTAAATGTGGAGGGTTTTTTCCTGGCAGTGTCAGCTGTCATAAGGTCAGGAGAAACATGCATTAGAAAGTGAACTGCTACACATTCACTTTTACATGCCAAAGCTATTGCTCATTGCTTATTTTATTTCAGCTAAGCCAAAGCAGAATGCTCTCACAATGGTAAGGAAGAAATATCAAAGTTTTATAACTTTGTTCCCCTTCAACCACCATTAGTATTGACGCATAACTGATACATATCAAGACAAGGTTTGTTAAAACCTACTTGGCTTTCAAACAAAATCACTTTACTAATATCAATTACATATTCATTCTTGCATTGCCACATTGAGGCAGATCACAGAAATCTGAACAGATTGATATTTCATCAAGATTTTTCTGTGAAAATGAAGAATATCTCAGGAGGCTTTAGTTATTGCAAAATATTAAAAACTGATGAAACATGTGAAATGTCACAAATGAAACTGAAATTGTACTGAGTTACAGTTTTGAAATAAATAGCAATAACTGTGAAGTTAAGGCATATCTTTACATGACTGAAGAATGAGGACATGAAGTTAGTTAGTATGTCAGAAGAGGATGCAGAGAATAGGGTTAGATGGGGGAGGATGGTTTGCTGTGGCGACCCCTGAAGGAAGCAGCCGAAAGGAAAAGAAGAAGTTAAACGGCTGAAGAACACAGAATTAAAATGGATATAAAACATAAAAAAACATCGAAACAGATTAAATGATCCAGAACAGTACCATATTTTTGTGTGCACTACATTAAGAAGGCCAGTAAGCCTACCGTTAAAGGTGCTGTTCGGCATAAATTTAATACAGTTCCTTAGATCAGGAAATCAGCAGCATCTCTTTGTGGCCCCCCTCTGAGGCTACAGCTCAGAAGGGATCAGGCGTTTTCAGTCACAGCTCCTAAACTTTAGAATGAGCTGCCGCTCCACATTCAGGCCTGTTCTCTTCCTATTTTAAATCCCTTTTAAAAACTCCACTGTGAGCTGCTGTCCATGTTTTAAGTTAATGTTTTACATTTTTGTTTTGTTTCTTAAATATCTGAAATGTGTCTTCTGTTGGTGTTTATATGACTTTTGGTTTTTAAATGTATTTCATCATATGTAATCAGACCTTGACTTTGCCAGTTGTGTCAAGTAATTTTAATATCTCTAATTGAATATGTTTACGGCAATATCAGAACTTTTAGCATTTTGATGGACTGGCATAAAGTCCAATGCATTTTGAGGGTTGAGGAGATGAGAAATTAGCATGAAAGCAAAGACAATATATCACTTTATTGGGAATCCAACACATTAAAAAATATCACATAGATGAATATTTTCCAGAAACGTATTCTATTTGTATGAAATAGTCATAACATTAGTCAAGCAGAACATTATAGTCTCAAAGGGCGAAGTGCATAGGCTTGGACACTGATGCTTTCAGTAGGGTGGCAGCTGAGTTAGTATTTCTCAGCAAAAATATCAACAACAGCAAAAGCAAAAAATGTAATTGCCAGTTTTTTTGTTTTCTTTGAAATGCTGTAACTAGTAGGAGCACAGTTATAGGAGGTGCCAGTAGGTGTTTGCTCTGGAGATGGGAGGCTGATTAGATACTGTAAATATAATTGGCTGACAGGGTTTATTGCATGGTAATTAACGGAGGAAGAGTGAAACCATGCAAGTATGTGTTAATGACTGCTATCCAGCGCAGTCTTCCCTTTAAAGATGTAAAACATTTGTGTAATGGAACACTCAGCAGCTTGAAGGCACAGTTATGGTATGTTCCCCTCACATATAGTATGTTCCCCTCACATATGGATGCCTGTGCTTTATCAAAAACAATTCTGAAATAAGAATGGTGTGTGAGAATACACTAGAAAAAGTTTTATTTTTTTCTATGCGAAGTACAGCTGTTAGTGAATTTGCTATGTAATCATTTCCTTATATTCTTTGGAGTCTATAAACCGGAATACCAATATGTCACTATCATAGGCCAACTGTTCAACTGTGTGATGTAGATGAATGATTTTATTTACATAGGGGGCTTTTAAGGCTACTGTGAGGCAACTGTGGTTCACATTCTAAAGTTAAAGCACTTATATGTGTAAACAGGCTTCCATGGAAGCAACCTTCATCTAATTCACTATTTTTTTGTTATTGGATATACAGTAGAGTTCTATTATAGATATAATGATGCTCCCTGAGCTGCCACCTTATTGTGGTGGAGGGGTTTGCGTGTTCTGATGATCCTGGGAGCTATGTTGTCGGGGGCTACATGCCCCCAGAAGGGTCACCCAAGGCAAACAGGTTCCAGGTGAGGGGCCAGACAAAGCGTGGCTCCAAAGACTTCCATGATGAGAGACAACTTGGGACCTAGTTTTACCCAGCCTGGACGCGGGTCACCGGGGCCCCCCCCTGGAGCCAGGCCCGGGGGTGGGGCTCGATGGCGAGCGCCTGGTGGCTGGGCTTGCAACCATGGTGCTCGGCCAGGCACAGCCCGAAGGGACAACATGGGACCCCCTTCCCCTGGGCTCACCACCCACAGGAAGGGCCAAAGGAGTCGGGTGCCGTGTGAGTTGGGCGGTGGCCGGAGTGGGGGACCTTGGTGGTCCGACCCTCGGCTACAGAAGCTTGCTCTAGGGACATGGAATGTCACCTCTCTGGCAGGGAAAGAACCCAAGCTGGTGCGCGAGGTTGAGAGATTCCGACTAGATATAGTTGGACTCACCTCGACGCACAGCGTGGGGTCCAGAACCAGGCCTCTCGAGAGGGGCTGGACTCTTTGCTATTCTGGAGTTGCTCCCGGTGAGAGACGCCGAGCAGGAGTGGGCATATTGTTTGCCCCCTGACTCGGTGCCTGCATGTTGGGGTTCAACCCGGTGGACGAGAGGGTAGCCTCCCTCCGCCTTTGGGTAGGGGGACGGGTTCTGACTGTTGTTTGTGGCTATGCACCCAACAGCAGTTCAGCATACCCACCCTTCTTGGAGTCCTTAGAGGGGCTGCTAGAGAGCACTCCCTCTGGGGACTCCCTCGTTCTGTCGGGGGACTTCAACGCTCACGTGGGGCAACAACAGTGCAACCTGGAAGGGCGTGATTGGGAGGAACGGCCCCCCTGATCTGAATCCGAGTGGTGTTTTGTTATTGGACTTCTGTGCTTGTTATGGATTGTCCATAACGAACACCATGTTCAGGCATAAAGGTGTCCATATGTGCACTTGGCACCAACGCACCGTAGGCTACAGTTCTTTGATCGACCT
>CAAKHD010013795.1:23193-34948 GCA_901007705.1 Fistularia tabacaria | reverse complement strand
TAATTTTTTACACATGTAAATCACAACGCACACTCGCACACACACACGCGTGCGCACTCACACACACACACACACACACACACACACACACACACACACACACACACACACATACACACACACACGCACACACACACGCACACACACACGACCATTTCTCCCTTAAAACTGGTGTGTGTTTCGTACGCAGCTTTTCTACTCCATACAAGAACTTCATGGGTGTCTTTGTGCGTGTGTCCCGCGACCTCCTCGTGAAGGTCAACCTTCTGTCAACCTGAGGACATGCAAACCGGCGGGCCGTCTCATTACGCTGCCACTCAGGTCTGCGCGGTTTCTGTCTGACCGCAGCGGTGGAAACGTGATCGGCGGCAAAGCAAACAGGCCGAAACGCCTCGTCCAAGACATGAGTGCGGTAACCTCCTGTCCCATGTTGTCCATCGTTCTGCTCATACTGTCACCGTGGCGACGATGCCCTCGGAGGATGTTTGCGCCACTTAACATCAGCTCGAGGTCCTCTCGTGCTCTGGTGAGGCGCCGCGTCCTCCTTCGAAATAAAAGCATTTTAAAAGCAACACCGCCTGCTGCGGGTCCCCGGCCGCCGAGTGAGACCAGTCAACATCTTCTCCGGATTCAGAGGGGCTTCCACCTTCGGATCGGATGCGAGTCCGAGTCCGCTCAGGTCTACCCAGGATGTGAGTTCCCAGCACGGGGTCCCTGCGCCGCGACTCCTCCGTGGATTTACATTGAGACCGGGGGCGGAGGCGCGGATGAGTTTCCTCGCTCACCTCCCTCATCATTCCACCAGTCCGGCTGAATAACACTCTGGAAGGCCGGGGGAGCCGCCAGATTAAATCACTATACCCCCCATTCAAGGCGAGCAGGCAGCGGGAGGCTCCGGTGGGGCCGCACAATGTTCCACACTATACCAGGAGGTTTTTTTATGCTTCATGCGCTGCCGATCAGCTTTCATAGAAATGAATGGAGGCCCCGCATCCCATCCTGATTTGTGTGTGTGTGTGTGTGTGTGTGTATGTGTGTATGTGTGTATGTGTGTGTGTGTGTGTGTGTGCTTGCGCACCCATGGTCACTCCCTTGACCTCCTTCCTCCCCACATTTCCTGTTTGCCTCTTCACTGAGCTCTTAAGAACCTTGGAAAAAGGCCTGATAAATAAGTAAATAAATAGATAACTGTGTGTGTGTGTGTGTGTGTGTGTGTGTGTGTGTGTGTGTGTCTTTATATGTGTGAGAGAGAGAGCGAGAGAGTAAATGTACTGTACGTATCGTTGTGTACATATATAAATTCATGTGCTTTTGTTAATATTAAATATCCATAAATACATACACATAATATATATATTTACATATAATATCCACACATACATGAATTTGTATATGTATATACACAAATATATATGTATCTGTATGCGTTTGACGTGTATATACATGTGTGTGTCTATGTATACATAGATATGTTAGTATATAAATGTGCATGTGTGTGAATATTCGTGTGCATACGAGGCTATGCGGGTATGTGTGTGTATCTATTTTGTGTGTACATATATATATATATGTGTATACAAAACAGTTCGGGGGAATAAATGTTTCGACACACATACCGTGACACAAGTTTGACAATAACTCTCTGATTAGTAACCCACGCTTTTAATGAAAATATTTAGCAGTTATTTTCAGAAAGTACTACATGTACTGAAGTATGTGTTTTTGCAGTAATATCATCAGGTGAAAATCTCACTCTATTGCTAAAAAACGTCAAAAAAGTACAAAGTGACCTGATACGTCAATACAATGTACTTCTATACATCTGTTCAAAATGGTTGTTACAGCGTTATTGAAATCTCCCTCCCCTCTTTAGCGAATGGAAATCTAATCATTTCATATTTTATGAATCCTTGCGGTTACCTGAGGTGATCGGCCGTGATTGGACGTCGCGGCTGCGAAAACATCTTTCGCCCTGAGGACGAAGCGATTCGTTTGCGACGGCTAATGAACTCCTCTCATGCCTAATCACAGATCCTAACTCCAGGGGGCCAATCAGCGTCGCCACTCAAATAAACATTTCGCCGGCGTCTGAAAAATCCGATATTCAGCAAATTACCTGATTAGGGGTTGGGCTTTTGGGGAATTTCGCCGCTGAATTTAATCACGACGGAGGGCCTGGGGGGGTCACGCAGGGGAAGGCTAGGTCCGGATGTGCTGACTGTGAAAATATTACACCTACTTGAGGTACTTTAAGTGCAGAGGAAGAGCGTGCACGTGCCGTGGGCGTCCCCCCCCCGGCACCGCACGTTTGATTTTCTAGCTCTCCGCGGCCTGCCGATTGATTCAGGAAGTGTCCAGGAAGTGATGTGTTGCTGTAAGACCGGAAATTGAGGTGATTTGTCAGGAGGGGTTGAGTTTTTTTAGAGGCCTGTCGGACGGAGCGCTTCCAAGAAGAGTCCGGATCGAATTTGTTTCCAGGAACTGTCCTCCTCCTTTCAGTTTTGCATCCCCAGAGGCAGTAAGGGTCCGCGAGAGCGTTACGGTGTGCAGACGTTCTTCTCGAAATCTTCTTGTCGTGGCAGCTGAGCTTGAATTTCTTCACTTGAGGACGTTTCACCTCCTCATCCAAGAGGCTTCTTCAGTTCTACTGACTTGTGGGGAGCCTTCGAATAGAACTGCCAGGGTTTGGGGCGGGTCGAGGTTATGGTGGCTTGTGATGTAAATGTAAGCGTCGATCGGCAGGAACTCGGTCCGAGGGGGTCGTTTTGCTAATGGGAGTCTCGTTCGGTTTGGACAAAAGAGCAACTTTTGGGGATTTACCTGGATTGGATTGTGAAAAGGTAAAGCGAAATAAAGGAGTGAAACCTGTTGGATCACATGAGCTGAGGCTCAGGCGGAAGTTACCGTGGGCCGCTTCAAGTGGTGAATCTTTCCTGGTTGTTTGGAGGGTGCAGATGGGCCGGGTCCGTGTGTGCAAATCCGTCTCGGTGTTGATCCCTGTACGACATCGTAAGCGGACACCTTAAGCGCCACGCTCAAAAATAAACCACCGCGAAGAAGAGGAAGACGCCATGGACGACATGGAGGAGGGATTTCCCACTACGTCCGTGTTCCACGTGACGGGAATGCTAACCATTGATTATCAGATGGGTTGAAGTGTTTCTATTTCCTCCCCGCGCTGCGTCGCCATGTGAGGAACCTCGCCGTTAGCTAACTCCGTACTTATTTTGGCCAAACTGCCCATGCTCCAGGCGGCACGGTGGCGCGGCGGTTAGCGCTTCCTCCTCCAAAGCAAGAAGGTCCTTGGACTGATTCTGACGGAGGGCTTCTCTGTGTGGAGTTTGCATGTTTTCCCCGTGTCTGCGTGGGTTTCCTCCGGGTTCTCCGGTTTCCTCCCGCAGTCCAAAAATATGCAGGAGATTCAACAGAGACTCTAAATTGCCCACATGTGTGAATTAGAGAGTGAATGGGTCGTACGACCCATTTGTGGCCGTGTTGTTGACAAGCGACTGGTCCAGGGTGCCAAGTGTGTGGCGTAACAGGTAAGAGGAGCCGGGGCCTCTTGTCGGTCCATTTCTCGCTCGTTCTGTCCATATTGTCGCAAGAAAACAGCTGACCGGTGACCGCAGTAGTTTTAAAAAAATGTCACTCCACAAGGAGTAGCTGTTCATGGGCGTAGCTTAGAAGTTCCACTCATCACCGAGCAGCTACGGGAATTAAACCGTGGACTATCAGATGGGTTGAGGGGGTTTTATTTCCTCCCTGCGCTGAAGAACCCCACCGTTAGCTAACCCACAATGCTGATGAGCCCTGGAAATACCCTCTGTGGCGTAGAAGGTCTGAAGAGCTTGGACATCTTTGTCGGTTCTGTCGCAAGAAAACAGCTGACCAGTGACCGCAATAGTTCTTAAAAATGGCGTCCCGCCGTCTGTAAGATGTATCTGGTGATGGGCGCGGCTTAGGAGTTCCACCAATCACCTACATGAAACTGGTTCCTGAGGAAGCGTAAAAAGACCCTGCCTCTGCGTAGGAGCTGAGATGGTTCTCAGAGCTGAGGTCCGCGGTCCCTTTGTTATTTGAACCCACGAAGAATCGGTTTGCTTCCTGAAAACGTTCTAGGGGCTGCAAAAAGTTCCTCCAGTGAGAAAGGGGCTATTGTTGTCCGTCTAAAGCTGATGAGAACTGTGGCCGTCAGCGTTAAGCTAGCCACAATCTGGTGGGAGTTAGCAAACAAAGGGCCTCCCCCCGCTTGGCTAATATCCGCCGCGTGTTGTGCGCTGACCCTGACCGCCGGGGGGTGGGGGGGTTGGTGGTGGTGATGGTGATGGAGAGGAAGGGGCGGCACCCTGAAGGTCTCTGGCGTGGCGCCGAAGGCCCTCGCGGCGATGCCCACCCTGCCGGCCTTGGTGTCGGCTCCGTATCGGGGAGATAAGCCCCGGGAGGCGGGTTACCCCGCCTTCCCCTCAGGGCCGGAGGGCTCCAGAGCTCCCTGGGAAGATGGCGGAGGGAGGGAGGGGGTTTTATCAGCCCGATAAGCCCACGCAGGAAGCTCCCGGTCCTGGAACAGGCCGAGCAGAAATGCGGCAAGGGGGAAGGAGGGGGTCTGGTTTCAGGCATTTTCCAAAGGGAGGAACGTTTCTCATAGTTCTCAGGAAGTGGAGCCCAAACAACGGCGGGTTTCCGAGTTTGATACCCAAACCAGAAGATATAATTCCGATGCCGACAAAAGTCCGAGATTCCGAACCGTCACGATGATTGAAGTCACTTGTAAAATTAATAACACGCCGGTTACATCGAGCCAGCGCGGGCGCGTTCACGCCAGCCACAGACATCCGCCGCGGCTCTTTCCATTATTAAAAACAAAGCGGCCTGGATTGGGACATTTGCGAATGTAATCACTTGCCCTTTTGTTCAGTCAAACGGCCAAAAAACACGGAGTGACCTCTGACCCCCACAGGGGCGGGGACCCCGCGAAAAGTAGATTTTTGGCCACGCTCAAAAAAGGAAACAATTCAGAAAATGCACTTCCTGTTTCTCCGGGGTCGGATCGCCGAGGTGTGGTTCCACGTGATGGTGGCGAAAAACCCCAACCGACTTTCCCGCGGACGCTCGGAGAGCTCGAGCAGAAACCCCGGCCCTGTCCGCCGTCTTGGCCGCCGCGGGAGCAAATGTGTCTATTATGATTTTTGGGGTTCCTGCGGCCTGGCGCTGCCAAACCCACAGACATTTGAGGATTTTTCTCAAAGTGATTGATACTGATTTGTTCCACAGTTGTTCCGGACGTGTTCCAATGGTGGTAATTTCCTCCCCATTGCACGTACACGCACTCGCGCACGCACTCGCGCACTCACGCACTCGCGCACGCACACACTCGCGCACGCACACACGCGCGCAGCTGATAAGGGAACGCGAAAGCCGCTTTTCGCCGCCGCGGATCAACGTTTAACCTCGTGATTGACGGTCGCGACAAGGGGAACGGAAGGGACGGAGCCGCGTCCACATTTCACCCAGAAGAAGTTTCACTGTGTCGCCATGGCAACGGAAGGGCCTTCCAGATTGTATCGTATTTTAATTTCCTCATTCGATTCTTTGGTGTCGCATGACAGATGAAGGCAAAGGCTCGCCAGCCCATAATCAAACGGAGGGTTTTATTTGGTTTCATGTTTCTTTGAATCACGTCCTTGATTGCAGAACCGCCTCTGCAGCAGGATTTGCAGACACCCGACGCCGCCCAGACGTGTGAATGACAGAGTGAACGGTTGCATGGCTCGACACGACGTCAATGACAGAGTGAACGGTTGTATTTGCCGCCCAGGTCGTCGACAGGCGACTGGTCCGGGGTGCAAAGTGTCTTGAGTAACGGGTGAGAAGAGCGAGGGCAGGGGTCGGCGACCCGCGGCTCTGGAGCCGCACGCGGATATATATATGATATATATGAAATACGCGGATGTATTTTCTTGTTTTAATGTGGTTTCTGTAGGAGGACAAACCTTCTGAACGTTTTCCGATGCTGTGAAAATGTGCGTCATAAATATTAAATTTCAACATATCTGTCAACGAAGATTGCTGTCATAGCCTGCGACACACGTCTCAGCGCGGCGCCGTGCCAGGCAGGTGGCTGTTGTAAACAAACCCGCGGGTGTGTCAAGGTCGACGGATCCCAAAGGGAAAAAGAGGAAGACAGCTGATGAGAACAGAGGATTCGAGGAAGAATGGACCGAAGCATCTGCTTTCATTGCCGACGCGGAAGCGTTGCCCACATGTTTGCTTTTGTAATGAGAAGTTGTCGAACAACAAAAACAGTCCTTTGGAAAGACATTTTCCAGGGAAGGCATGCTAGCTTTGCAGCTGACGAGTGAGAGAAAAAGTGCCATTGCAGTATTTCTGGAGAAATTAGAGGAGCGCAAAGGTAGACTTAAGAAGCGGATTTGCATCTCCAAACTCCACGACCGCTGCAAGTTTTGTTGCAACTCGAGCGATAAGAAAGCGTGGAAAACCGTTACATGGATGGTGACGACATGAAGGATTCATTCATCAAACTATCAGAGCAACTATTTTCAGACTTCAAATACAAAACTACAACGTAGTCATTTTGATAGTAGACTAATATAGCTAATATACACTTAAAGCCTGTGTTGCCTTCATCCAAGGCTTCGATAAGGCTTCTAATTTTTTGCGGCTCCAGACAGATTTGTTTTTTTTTGTTTTTTTTGGTCCAATGTGGCTCTTTGAACATTTTGGGTTGCCGACCCCTGAGCCAGCGCCTCTTGTTGGTCCATTTCTTGCTTGTTTTGTCCATATTGTCGCAAGAAAACTACCATTCCTGAAAAGGTTCTAGGAGCTGCAAAAAGTTCCTCTGGTGAGAAAAAGGGGCTATTTTTGTCCATCTAAACTGAGCTAATGAGAACCGTGGCCATCAGCGTTAAGCTAGCCACGCTCTGGTGAGAGTTAGCAAACAAACGGCCACCAATCCATCAAAGTTACAACAATCACCTACATCTATGAGCTCCTGTGGAACCTTAAGAAGACCCTGAATATTGATATATATATATATTGAGATATTATTTGTGAATGAGAGGAAATGCTTATGTCTCTATATGACCTGCGAATAAGTGAGTATCTGGTTGAATGTCTATATACGAAGGTCGAACATCTCTTTTTACCTGTGAATGAGAGGGTGTTTGGTTTTATGCCTCGGTATGTGTCCCTGTGATTGACAGGCCTCTGTCCAGGGTAAAACCCGGCCGTGGTCCGATGACAGCCGGGATAGGCTCCAGCGCCTGAGAGCCGAATAAGCAGTATGGATGAACAAAACGTGCCTGCGGAGAATTTTACTAAAAGCGTACTGTTTTTCCAAACATACCGTCAACATTTGCGTCCCCGCGTCGCAGTCAACTCGAGCTCCCAGAGCTGCCATCCCACCCGCGTTTCCCTCTGCGGGTCTACGGTTTGAAGCCGGCAGGGGCGGCGACAAAGCCGCCGAAAAAAAGAAAATAAGACCCGCCGACTTGTAATCTTTCAATCAGCGTTAAGAGACATTCTTCCCTGTTCCCTTTATCCTGGGGAGGGGGTGGGGGGGGGTTGTAGGTGTGTGAGTGTGTGTGTGTGTGAGGGGGGGGGGTATCTGAGCATCTCCTCTGTGTTTGGGTTTGTGTCTGCAGGAGGCGTCCCCGGAGCTCAGAGGACCGCCGTGGGGTTACGGCCCCTGCAGACGTTACTAAAATGTTTAACCCCCAGTAAAAACTAAGGTTTCATTGCCTGACACCTAGATTGCATTCTCATTTCTCGGTCGCTGGAGGGATACATTGCCCATAAATGTACATACATACATACATACATACATACATACATACATACATACATACATACATACATACATACATACATATATGGGCAATCGTCTGATTTGTCGATTGAGTCTGCCGAAGAGCTTTAGTGCAGTCGCTGTGCAACTGTGTGTGTGTGTGTGTGTGTGTGTGTGTGTGTGTGTGTGTGTGTGTGAATGGGTGAATGCTGTCTAATGAAAAGCACTATTCAAGTGGACAGAATATATGATTTCTATTCATACTATAGATGCATCTTGGTACTCGGTGCAGTCACAGTATTAATCTTTCTGGTATTTTTAGGGAAGTAAATAATCATTGTATTGCCAATTTCTTTGTATTTCTTTGACGATTTAAATGAATAGAAATAAGTTCGATTGTCAAAATTTTTGTTTATTTTTCCTCTTTCTTCTAATCCATTTTTGTTTTTTCACTGTTTTAAGAGTTAATGTTTTATTCCCTGTCTGCCTGAGTGTTCCGCCACCAGAGAGGAAATCACACTGGCGGTTTCAATTTCTTTTTATTTTTTATTTTTGCATAAATCCTGCCAACGCTGCTTTCAGACTCGTGGCGACGGAGCGGCAGATCAGCCGAAGGGGGTGGAGGTGGAGGGGACGGCGGTGAGGGGTGACTGAGTCAACGCCGAGGCGTCTCTCAGATCCGGCCGCTCTCTGCACTACCTCGCCGGATCCGGTGTGAACATTTCCGAGGGAACAGGAAGCACTACATCTGTCGAGGGGAGAGACTTTTTTTATTCGTGATCTACCTCTCCGTACCCTCTCGCACGCCGCCTGTCAGATTTCCGCGTGTCACTTCAAACGGTCGGCTCCCGGAAGCGAGTATCTGCGGCCTCTAACGTCTCGACGCTCAAAACCCGACGGGAGGAACGTCCGCCTGAGTCTGGCGGCGCCATCAGAGCAGCGGAACGAGGGCCTGGTTGAAACCGAAGAAGGTGGCTAAGCGGAGCCGCCGGGTGTTGAGCGGGATGACGGATGGAGTAACATCACTGGCGACGAGATGGATGTTATTCCGCCGCCGTCTGCGCTTTGGATCCCGGCTGTGTCACATGGGACCGCCAGATGGCCAGAAGTGAACAAACCTCGAAAATCCTCGCCGACCGGTTCCCCTCGGCGGGTTTTGCCTGCGTTCCCCTGGAGTATTTGCGCTGGCCGCCACGGGAGGCCTCGGCGTGATGCAGCTCGTCTGCTCAAACATCCTCACTCGCACCACTTTTCCAGATCCAGCGAGCACAGCATCGGCCTCCTGGCCCGTCCCCTGCTGTGAAGACCGGACAAACCGCCGCAGGGCGCACCGAAATGTCACGTCGCTTTATTCAGTTATTCTTTTATTCATTATTATTTATTTTTTATTCATTCTGCTGTGGAGACTCCAATGAGACAGTGGACAATTAAAGCGACGGAAATGTGAAACCCTTGTCCCTCTGTAGGTTGGCTTGGTTGTTGTTCTTTTTTTGTTTGATTTTTTTCCTCGCGTTTTTTGAGGACCGTAATTGCACCTGTGTTATGACAATTTATATTTATATATATATGTATTATATTTTATATAACACAAACTCAGACTGAGTATAGGGAAAGACAATGAGCCAAAGCACATTGATGTGAACATGAACATAAAGCATAAAGATGTGGCTGAATTAAAATAAATAAATAATATATATATACATATATATATTTATATGTATATATATGTGTATATATATGTGTGTATATATGTGTGTGCATATATATATATATATATGTATATGTATGTATGTATGTATGTATGTATGTATGTGTGTGTGTATGTATATATATATATATATATATATATATAAATATATATATGTTTGGGTGTGTGTATGTGTATATGCACACTTATATATATACCATTGCCATTTAAAGTATTACCTTACATACACGTACATTGCACAACAATGTTGTCTATACGGCAGATATAGCCACGTAACATTGCCACGCTCATGGCCGTGTGTGTGAAGCCTGATACTGGAAGAAGGAAGTCAGCATTTGTAAATAGTCGATGTCAACGGTAGGATGGAGATGGCGCGCAAGCGGATCGTGTTTCCACGGGCGATCGTGTGCGTGCGCGCTTATCACTTAGGTATCCATCCGTCGTCTACCTTATCCTGCACTCAGGGTGGCGGGGGATGTTGGAGGCTATCCCAGCTGTCATTGGGCGAGAGGCGGGGTTCACCCTGGACAGGTCGTCAGTCAATCGCAGGGTCACATATACAGACAGACGACCATCCAGTTACTCATTAATTCGGGGCAATTTTCCCAATTTTTTCCAATTAACCTGCTGCATGTTTTTGGACTGTGGAGGAAACCCAAGCAGACACGGGGAGATCATGCACTCTCCACACGGAAAGGTCCCCTTGTCGGAATCGAACCAGGGGGGCCGAATCGCTAGCCATTGCGCCACC
Source organism: Fistularia tabacaria (assembly GCA_901007705.1). NCBI lineage: Eukaryota > Metazoa > Chordata > Actinopteri > Syngnathiformes > Fistulariidae > Fistularia > Fistularia tabacaria. Next base: position 24,685 of record CAAKHD010013795.1, on the reverse strand, counting down.
GTCAAAAAATTGCGCACCGTTTTGCGTCAAAAAAAAAAAAAAAAATGATACAAACATTGTCTGCAATAGTAACACGACACGCACGCACACAGACACACGGCTGTTACACAAACCCGGTGCTCCCAAGGTGACACACGCACTCCATCTTGTCAAACTGCAGTTCAAAGGAGCGGTGAATGGGAGCTAATGGAGATGAACTGGGTATCTTATGTTCCCGCCCCGAGACGCTAACCAGATCCTGCGACACATCCCGGCGTCTTCATCGCTTACAGCTTCCCTCCGTCCGCGGCATTTCCCACGAACCCCCCGCCCCTCCTCCCTCGCCCTCCGTACCTATGTTAACCTCCAGCTCTTCTGGTTTGTATTATCATTTGTAGTCTCTCTCTCTCTCTCTCTCCGCCGGCAAACCACCGCTGCCGGGTTGAGTTTTTGGTAAAAAAAAAAAAAAATGGGATCGGGCGAGTAGAAGACCTTCGGTTCGGAACATTCTTATGAAACCTCCGAATTCGGCAACGCTCAGCAGGGACGTGCCCCGGCCGAAGACGTCTCCCCGGTCGGCGACGAAGCCATCGGCTTTATCTCAGACGAACGGTATTTGCGTGGGATGCTGATTTTTGGAAGCCCGAGCTGGAAAAACTAATTTATTTGATCGATTCGTCATCGAAAATCCCCCAATCTTATACCTTGAACGCCCCCGCTGGATGAAACCCAAGACGTACCTCCGCTTGGATTTCAATGGGTTTTCTACATGCTAACGGCAGGGGTTCGGTTCCCGGATCTGCCGGCCGGAGCGCGGAGAGGATCGGATATTGGACTCGGGTCGGGTTCCAAAGCGGGGAAGTGACGAATTTGTTTTCATTTCCAAGAGGTTTTTGCAGACAGCGGCTCTTCCCAGCACCTCAGGTTTCCCGTGCAGGAGGGTCAGCGTTGGGAAAACGTCAAAATCGACACGAGTGTGTGTGAATTATATTCTTAGTCTTTTACAGCAGGGAAGTCGGAGAACGGGCCGGGCCTGGAAAATGGCGTGTAGAACCGAAGGAGAACTTTGCCGATGGCTTGAGTCGCCCGGCCGATGGAAGGACACTCCCCGCCGCCATGTCCGTGGCGTCCTTCTCTGCACGGCGTCCCAAGGTGATCCGTGCGAAACGCCTCGCCCGTAAAGAGGCGGAACCGACGGGCGGGACATTAAGGTGTTACTGCCGTACGTTAAGAATTACGGCTTGAGTGATGAAGGGCGCCGCGCACCGCCGGAGCTTTATGGATCGCCCAAAGTAGGCCGGATGAATAAAATATGGTGGCGAAGATTTGTGGCCTTCTCAACCGCCGGAGTATAAAAGTTTAATTGACAATTTAGCATTAAAAAATGCGTCAGACAAGCGTTTTAATATATTTAAAAAAAAAATAAATAAAAGCTTCCTCATCAAGTTTGGCACATAAAAAAAAAAAAAAAAAAAAATAAAATTTTTGTTGCTTTTCAGCTGAAAAAACACTA
>CAAKHD010013794.1:33417-43792 GCA_901007705.1 Fistularia tabacaria | reverse complement strand
CCCAAAACACACGCACACTCCCACACACACACTCACCCACACACACACACACACTCACACACACACACACACTCACACACACACACAACCTCCGGCTCAAGACCGTTCTGTAGGATGCGTCCCTTTGCGCCCGGAGAACCCGGATGCAGAGAGCTATAGTGAGCTGACTAGATCACAGGTTTAGCTTGAATGCTAAGCTAATGATCCGCCCGACCTGAACCGCTTGAACTTCCGGTTTGCCACCTACCTTGACTCTTATGAAGACCCGGATGCCCCTGCAGCCGGATGTCCCCCTTCAGTTGGCATGGAGCAACAAACTCACGTTGACGGGTCTGTAAAAAAATTAAATTCTTCTTCCGGTACTACCTAACATATAATAATCAGTTATTCTACTGTACCTATATGTGTATATATATATATATATATATATATATATATATATATATATATATATATACATGTGTGTATGCACCCATTTCTTTATTGATGTTCACATTTTGATGCTGCTTCCCCATGTGCCTCTCTATTGCCCCTCAGGGACAAATTAAAGTATTTTCTGATTCGGATTTTATTTTTCACCCTCTACTATGAAGATAAAACCACACACAAACACAAAGTCTTCATTTGAACCGCTGTCCCACACAAAAATAAGACTCCTTTGTCCTTGTCTCAGTTTTATTTTATTAAAACAGGTCTTTAGATAAAATACATTTATCTCTTCTCATTAAACTATAATCTTATTTATCAATCACCCAACAACATTGCTAGTATTTACAATCTCGCCTGTCGATGTGCTGAGATTCCGCACTATTTTGTTTTTGTCTTGAGAGTGAGTTACAGCTCCTCATGATTGTCCATGTGATGGCAGGAAGGTCATAAAAAAATAAATTGCTGGTAGCTCTTGGTAAGGGCTCATAGCTTGAAGGGAGCTGTTATTTAACTGAAAATCAAAGGTGAGTTTACAGTTCAGTTCCAGTGCTTGTTGCCCATCCAGCCCTTGGAGTGATGTAGTTTTACCACGGGTTACAGTGTAGTACACAAATCGAACAGTACTTCAGTCAGTACATAAGTGCAATAACATTTCAGGGGTTGCAGGTCAGGGCAGGAAACCAAAAAAAAAATAAAAAGAAGCTTTAAAGCAGTTACCGATACATGAATGAAGGATTTCTCCCCCCCGCTGAACTAGCGGACCAGGTTTTGCAACACACACACACACGCACACATAAAAACAAAGAAAAAGAGGGCGGGGCTCCGGGTGGTTATCGAGATAAAACCCATCTGGTGGTGTGATTGGAAACAGGCAACCGCACTAAATGTTCAGTGCAAAAAACAAAACAAAACAGAATTTGGGAAAGGCCCTGTCCTCCTGGAAGGGATGCAGGTCGAGGTGCTGCAGTTGTTGGTTCTTTGGCTTCACTAATCGCCAGTGAGCTTCAACGTCCTGGGACGTCTGTGCAGCGAGTGAGAACCTCATAAGTGTTGAAATTGAGATGTCCTCATTGGTCGGGTCGGCCTTTTTTTTTTTTTGTAGCTGGCCCTTTTGTTGTGCAGACAGCTGTCTTCGGCGCGCTGCCCTGGATAGTCTGTGGCGCCACTTAAAATCAAAACATACCCCGAGCTCAGCCGACAGAACGCAGGCATGCTTGGCATTCTTCTCCCGCTCCGGTACAAAAATAAAAAATGTCAAATCTGGTTGTGTTCAGGCTTGGCGGTTTTGGGAATAAGTTGCTGGAGTCCTGGCTGAAATGCCGTTGACTCATTGCCATAGCAACAGAGGTGATATATAACCCACGCAGTGGTCTGAGTTTCAGTTTGAAATCAACACATTAAAGTTTCTTTGGATTTATGTTGACGTGGGGTTAAAGGGATTGCTTGTTTCCGCCGGTGCTACTTTGGATATTTGAGCAGTGACTCAGTTTGATGTCGGCTCCTTGTGAAGCAACCATCGTCCATGTGATGATGAAGAGGGGGGAGAGAGGTTGGCAGGTTCCTCGGTCCGGGAGGTGCGTGGGATTTATTTATGAGCGCGGGAGGACCTGAGCGATGGTGTCCCTCGCGCTCTGACTCAGCCTTTCAGGGAACCTGACCTCGAACTCTACTATAAGGTCGCCCCGGCGGTCCGGGCGTTTGGGATAAGGCAGACCCTCCCCGCTGATGCGCCGCTTCATCCCTGGCTGCACGATGTCCGTGGTGGTGACTGTCACAGTTCTGCCCCCGAGCGTGGGCGCGTTGACGGTGCAGCCACACAAGGCCTGGAGAGACAGGAAAGAGAAACATTTATTCATCGGCGGCAACAAGGCCCCTAATATTCACTTTGTCTGTATTACGACATTTTATCGAACCCTCAAACAAAGAGTCGCATGACCCCAATGAAACCCCAGCGATGGTTGAAACACGAAGACACCTGCATTTCCCTTCCAAAATTGAACTCTGAATCCTTATGTAAGCTTTAATGTTAAGAGGTTTCATAAAATATGCCTACCCTTTTTGATTTCGACAAAATAAGGTAGTTTCTATCCACTGTTTAATTCATTAATTGGTTTAGTAATTCATTTTTGAGGTAATTTCTGTTAGCATTTTTGATCCCTTGTTGACTTTCAGTTTCCCCCTCGGATTTATATGTAACTGGTTACTGACTTGCTTGACATTTCCAAAGCCAACTTACACGGAATAGTAATTGTTTTTTTAAAGGAAATAAAGTTTGAGTTTCAAAAAATCTAATCTGGAGATTTACACCTGATTTTTTTTGTACATCTTCTGGCACGTTCGCCGGTGGTCCCTGAGTATTCCCTGTCTATTTCTGACTGAACTTACGTCTCTGAGGGAGATCTTTGTAGCGTAAACGACGTCCGAGTTATCCCGCTTGAAGACAGGGTGTGGTTTGTCCTTCAGCACAAAGACTACGTCAGCTGGAATGTTGGTGGGGGTTTCATCCCCCTCTTTGGGAAACGTGATTTTGGTGCCTTCTTTCCAACCCTTCTTGATCTGCACCTCCAGGATTTTCTCTTCTCTTCTGAACGATCGCCCGTCCGGGTTCAGCCTTTTACGGGAGACCTTCATTTTCTTTGTACAACCGGACAGCACTTCCTCCAGGGTCACCTGAAGGTCATGAACCACCGGTGGGTCTTGCTGCTTCTTTACAATACTACTGTGACCCCCCATCCCTGCGTGGCCAGAGCTGAAGGAACGAGGGAAGCCACCAATTCCCCCACCCCCCATCCCAAAGCGGGCAAAGGGGTCGTCAATGTCCATGTCCTCATCCATGCCGCCATTGCGCCCACCAAAGAGCTGCTCAAAGGGGTTACGTCCACCAAAGAATTCGGCAAAGATGGCATGTGGGTCACCCTGGAAGGTGTAGCTGAAGGTGCCAGGACCACCGCCTCCTCCAGTGGGACCACCTCCTTTCAGACCTGGATGACAGAAACAAATTAATTGAGATGTTAAAACAACTACAGCGTGAGGTTTTTGGTTTGTCTTATTTTGAATAGTGAGAATCCTGCTTCTAAGATGTCAGCATTCTCTTGGTTACTAAAAATAATCAGAATCACTTCATAGATCCCAAGGGAGAAATTGCTTCAATAGACAAATACTTCAAATTTACATATTTCCATTGTTACACAATTGAACTTGAATAAACATGGAAGGCTAGAGGAGGTCAGCCAAAACACAGCAACAGTACAGGCAACTGAAATTACCACTGAATAGTTTACCACTGTGCCATGAAACTGTAAACAAATCAAAGGATGTAACATGTAAACATTTCAGATTGTAAGGCCTTGACATTTTAAGGGAGAGGATGTTGTAAAATATCATGAGTATTTTGGATGAGGCCTCTGTTAGGTTTATACATTTCGACTGATGTCAAATTAAATTCAAATGGGAATAAACTGCTGACTGACCTCCCCTCCCGAAATGGGCTTTTGCACACACTGAAATGTAATCCCTATGAACCTAGTCAGAAGCCTGAATGTGACTCCAACTTTAAAAATCTCATGTGCAACGGCAGAGCCATTTTTCAATCCTACACTAAACTTCATATTCAAATATAAATTCCCCAAATGTTATTCCTCTGTGTGCGAACACTAGTGTGCCAAATGTGACACAAATCTACTAAATTCCACCACAGACATCTATTGAGTAAGTTCACACAAAATCTGCCAACGGACATGTCACTGAATGATGAACGGACAAACGAATACCGGGCACGTTCTCGGTCTCCAAACAAATGATTCAAGATCACTATAATGTTATCTCCCCTTAGCTAGGGACTTTCAAACAGAAGATAAATCATGATTATCCCTGGTAATGTCACACCACTTTTACAAGCACCAATCTTTGGTTCCTTGTACATTGTCCTTTAACAGTTTAGTCTCAAACTCAATAAAAAAAGCAGAGATTTATCAAAACATAACAGAATAACCTCAGAAAGTAGTTGAGAAGATCCAGGGTGGTTAAGTTATGTTTCAGATTAATTAACATTAAAGGATCTAATGATCATGTATATGTGCACTATATAATTATATAACACTAACACACACACACACACACACACTTGTTCATCTAAATAATGCAGCTACTTCGGCTATTTATAAAAGAAATTTATATCGCTGCCTCGACATGCCGGAACTCGCTGACGTTGCCATGGTAACATAACAAGGGCGCTGTGTTAACTTTCCGGACGTCTAGGCTAAATAGAGGAGGCGGTTAGCTTGAATGTCGCTTACTAATTTAACTTTAATATGTTGCTAACTAATTTAAGTAGAAACACAATGTCGGGCACACGGATTAACGGTGATCGGCGCTTAAAACATGCCCCGTCCGGTTGCTAATGTTCGGATATCTTATGTTAACTCCCCCGGTGGCTCATCTTTTCGCGCCCTGCTTGCAAAAGCTCACCGGCTCTCTGGCTTGGGACCGAGCCCAGGCGCCATGACAGCCCCGCGGTCCGCACGTCAGTTCGGTCCCGGGCATGGCGGACACGGCTCGGAACACGGTCGCGGTGTTCCTCGGGTTTGCCCCTATACTACCTCGTAGCCTCGCGGAGGGCTGGTCAGCCTTACCTTCTTCTCCGTAACGGTCGTAAACGTCCTTCTTCTTCGGATCGCTCAGGACATCGTAAGCCTCGGCGATCTCTTTAAACTTCTCCTCGGCCCCCGGCGACTTGTTCTTGTCTGGGTGGAAGCGGAGCGCCTGCTTCCGATACGCTTTCTTGATGTCGTCCTCCGACGCGCCTTTCTTAATTCCCAACACCTCGTAGTAGTCTTTACCCATTTTCGTCCTCACTTGCGACGTACTCCGGGGAAACGCCCGACGGTGGGGCTCCGGTGTGTTCCGACGGATTTAAACGGCATGGAACCTTCCAGAGTTTTCTATAACGAGCGCGCAAAACCTCGAGCGTGACTGTTGGTCGAGGCCACGCCCACACCTACGTCAACGCTTATGATGCGTTCAAAGCGGCCAGGAATATTCCGGTACAGTAACATACCTTGCCATATTAGTCTCCACGCCGCAGGAGGACCTTGGCGGAGGCGAGATTTAAAAAAAAGGGTTTCATGCGGATGACCGATCATAGCAGAGGGCAAGCTGTCCTTTGTTCGGAACATCTCGTGCAAAAAAGTGTATTATATTAATGTATATATATGCACGCATACACACACACTAGTGTAACGAAAGACCCAACTGTAGTCTAGCGCTATTGTTATTTTGGGACACGACCCAAAAGAGTTGGTTGCTGCTTGGTTGCTGCACAATGGGAGGTTGGGATATAGGGCACAACCAACTTGTTGCACATGAGCAGGAGGGCAGGATCTGCTCTGACGCATTTCCTGTTCAGCAACTTTCCCTTCACTGCTTTAAGAGCATCGAACCATACTGTTATTGTTGTTGTTTTAACCATGCAGAAGCACTAGAGTGTTCCTGTTTACTTTTACTGTTATAAAACAAGGCATTTCTTCCGGGAAATCAAGCTACGTTAGACAGACAATCCCATTATCTTGATGTTTTTGGAAATTAGAGACAGCTAGAGTCTCTAGTGATAGAGACTAGTGCTATTCTGAGATGAAACTGCTAGAGACAGTTTCATCTCATAATATTTGCTTAATACAACCCTTCCTACTTGCACGTAATGCTTAGTGTTTGGATTCTACATTAAACAATTCAATAAACAGTAATGAAAATAAAATGCTGATTTATGTATATCCTTCACAAATGATGCAAAATGTTTTGAGAAGTATAGAAGACTTACAGGCATGTGATATACTTTACAAAATATACATAAAAGCTTTGACTTGCTTGGTAGTATTGTTCAATGTTGTCATACACAACTCTTACATAGGTCATGATGTCTGTGTGGGAAAGTTTGAGAGAGTGACAAATATGGCATGAGCCTTTACAGCTTGAGAAAGAACATGTTGACATATAATTATTGGCCTTTGTATTTGAGCTAAAGGTACCAAATACTCCATGAAAGTGTGTGCTGACCCCTCCTTGAGCTGCCACCTTATCGTGGTGGAGGGGTTTGCGTGTCCCGATGATCCTGGGAGCTATGTCGTTGGGGGCTTCATGCCCCCAGAAGGGTCACACAAGACAAACAGGTCCCAGGTGAGGGGCCAGACAAAGCGTGGCTCAAAAGAAAGACCCCCATGATGAAGAACAACTTGGAACCTGGTTTAACCCAGCCCGGATGCGGGTCCCCTCCCGGAGCCAGGTCCGGGGGTGGGGCTAGATGGCGAGCGCCTGGTGGCCGGGCCTGCACACATGGGGCTCGGCCGGGCATAGCCCGAAAGGGCGACATGGGACCTGCTTCCTCTGGCCACCCACAGGAAGGGCCAAGGGAATCCCGTGCAGCGTGAATTGGGCAGTGGCCAGAGGGGGAGACCTTGGCAGCCCGACCGTCGGCTGCAGAAGCTTGCCCTAGGGACATGGAATGTCACCTCTCTGGCGGGGAAAGAGCCCAAACTGGTGCCCGAGGCTGAGAGATTCCGACTAGATATAGTTGGACCCCCCCCCCGACGCAGAGCGTGGGGTCTGGTACCGGGCCTCTGGAGAGGGGCTGGACTCTTTGCTACTCTGGAGTTGCTCCTGGTGAGAGACGCCGAGCAGGAGTGGGCATATTGATTGATTGTCATGTATGTACTTTTACATAGATACAACTGCATGCACAGATTTACCACAAAACATACATGATTACATTTCAGACAATGAGTGGAATACAGCGTCAGAAAAAGTCTTTATTCATACATTTTCAGGGAAATATGATGATTTAGAAGTGCATTTGAACCAAAGGAAACAGGCAACATGATTCAACTTTGACCGCACAGGGTGGGGAAAGGAATGAGATAAGATGTGCGAACCGAAGCGGAGGTGTTACGCCATCACACAGGCGTACAGAGCCGCCATTCACAAACCAATAACCGCCGAGTGTCTCGGAATAAATCCAATTACGCCACTTTAACAGCGACCTCTCAGTTCCGTCGCCTCCCATTGGCTACAGTACTGAAAGGGTGTGAGGCACTTCCGGTTTATCCCACGCGCGGCTCGCGCGGACGATGATTGGACCAGCGGTGAAACACAGCTCCGCTCACCGAGCGCTCCGCGGCGAGGCATTAGTGCGCTGATTGGACGCCGCCCTGTCATTCATTTCGTATCGCGGAAAGGGCTACGAGCTGCCAAGATGAAGCACTACGAGGTGAGTATGAGACATGAAACTCTAAACCGTCAATGATGCTGTTGAAAAAGCACACATTTATCATTTTAAAAATAATTTCAACGGGAGCTTTCACGGTGTTTCCTCTGGAGCGGAGGCGCCACCGCATTAGCCGAATGTATGAGGTTTTAACGAGCTTAGCATTCTGCAGCAACGCCGCCTGTCACCGGTAGTGCTGCCATTGCCGGTGTCATGATTAGCAAAACGCAAAATTAACGGGCAAAACGCCTCAAAACCGGCCTATAAACCAATAGAGGACGTTTCGGATTATTCTTTCCGTCTGTTTTTCTGTTGGTAGCGAAATATGCCTCTCAGTGGGGCTGTACGGCGGATGTATCTGTCTGGCCGCATCACCGCCATCTCTGGGATGGATCACGCCGTCTCTTATCTTGTTATTACTCAATACTACAGGTGAGCAGGCCCGATAATCTCAGGTGTGATTGTTACACACATTTGCGGCCTCATTCACAACCACCAAACCTGTTTTTAAAGAAAGTGTTCAGTCTTTTAAAATCTGACTTAAATTTGGAGGATTTATTTTTAGTTTTTTCCGAGGCCACCCCACTTGTTGAGTTTCATCGCTGCTGAAAAAAAGTACCAAAGAAACACAACCCACCTGACAGGATTTGGAGCCATCGACAGAAAAGTCACCTAACCTGCGGCGCCGTGGCATCTCTTTGTGCTCGCCAATGGGTTTCACCCTGAGAGGAGTCTGATTTGTTAGAATTGATTTTCGTGATTAAAAAGAGAGACACACTTCCCTGTAGTCAGGGTTGAAAGGTAAAATAGATATTGTAGGATTTGCAAGAAACACACTCAGATTTAGCTGCTGAGGAAATGCCTTGGAATGCAGTTTTAACTCTTTCTTTGTGAGTCACCAAGACGAGTGACGGTTTGACAGCATATTGACTTAGCGTGCAGGTTCTGCAGGGAAACTCACGGGCAAGTCTTGACCCCCGTGATGATTTACTGTAGTCAGGTTTGCAACCGACACACACAGCTTACAAAAAAAACACACTATACACACACCGACACAAAGTGTGTGAAGGTACGTGAAAATGATTGTTGTCGGGTCGTAGAATTGAACAGGTCCCAGAAGGGCGTGAAATATCAGCATGCAGCTTTGCGGGTGCAAAGGTTTCTTCTTGTCATTTCTGAAGCTGATATTTACTCTTCATTTCATGCTGGAGGGTATGTTAACAGAGACAAAACACACTGCGCTAACCAGAGGAAACCCTTGTGGAATGTCTGACAAAACAGTTTAAACTAATCGTTTGTTTTAAATTACACTCATGAGGAAACAAGGCATGAAGCAACAAGGTTTAGCCCACTTCTTCAAATTAGTTTGATTCTCATATCTTCAATATTGGGAGCATAACTTGGCTCCAGGCGCCAATTCATTGCTCACGTAGGATCATCTCCTGCAGCCATCCTGCATCATCAAATTTTCCCCTTATTTTCTCGGTCTGGAAAATTGCCCCTGTGTTCAAAAACGAGGAGGTGTCTTACCTGGGGGGATACCAGCCTAGGCATCAAATCTGTGCTGCTGCGATGAAAAAGTCCACTGTGGCTTTACCCTTACCAACAGAGCGCACTGCTGGGACGGAGTGTCACGCAGACGCAGGCTTTATATAGACAAGGGCTGAGCAGTGGCGGCGGCGGGGGCTAGGGGTGTGGGGGTGTTGGGGGGCGTCAGTGGGTCTGCAACAGAGAAGCAAGATTTTTTTTTTTGTTTGTTTTTTACGGCGAGAACAAGCACTTCAAACATACCTTGGCGGATAATCTGCCAATAATCTGATTATCCGGATGAGATTATTGCTAGCGCAGGCTTTTATTTTGTTGCTTTTCATTCTCCTCCAAGTGACTTTTACGTCGCAGGGAAACCATCTCTCTGCCAAAAACTGCCCACCCCTCCCGGTACATGTTTCTCATTTGATATGGAAACTCAGCCCCCCCCCCCGAACTGCAGATCATCCTGGGGACTGCACCAGGAATGCCCTGGCTAAGCCACCCGGGTCTGGAGTATTATCATCCCCGGGTTGCGGAAAAGGGCAGCTCCCTCCATGTTAAACCGACGGCTCTGGCAGCGGAGCGGGGTTTAGAGGTACTAACCCACCCCCCCCCACCCCCGCATTCGCCCGCTTCCCCTCCACAGAGCAGTGATGGACAGGGATGGCCAGCTGCGGGGAGTCACCGAGGGTGGGGCGTACAGACACAGTCCCTGAATGACAGCGCTGCAAAGTGCAACCTAATGGCTGACCCATGACATCATTGCAGAGGCGCAAGCTGGGTGGGGGGCCAGGGGTCTTCAGTAAGAGGGGCTGGTTATGCAGAGTTAGCAGTGGACGTTTATAATTAGCTTTAGGGAGAGAGGAAGAGATGGGGTCAAACTGGGAAAGGGGGTGTTGTTTTTCATAATAACCGCTGCCACTCAGCCCAGGCGCGGGTCAGAGGTAGCAGTGGGTGGTCAGGTGTCCTTTTCCCCTCCAAACGTATATTTAAATTTCAAAAAGCGAGGCGCCCAAAACAACCACACGCTCCAGAAGTTTCCTTTTATGAAATCGGTGCGGGCCCCGGCTTCCAGGGGAACGCAGGGCACGCAATTGTGTGGACACATTGGCAAAGTGGGGGGATGCGGGGGGGGGGGGGGGGGGGGGTTCGCGATAAGGA
>CAAKHD010013794.1:18900-31633 GCA_901007705.1 Fistularia tabacaria | reverse complement strand
TGGGAGGGGGCCTCCCCCCCCCCCCCCCCCCCCCCTTGTCTGTACGTGACAAAACGGTGAGCAGGATTGCTCAGCAATGTCCATCACATTGGACAGGTTACGAGGGCCCATTTATCAGGGGACATTCAGGGTTACGCCGGGGCTGTTATTGTTGCCCCAGACAGTTTTCAGTCTGTGAGACCTGTAAGTCGAGGCAGGTGCTGTCGGGGCGGGAGCGGTTGGGGGTGGGGGTGTCTATAATCAGTGCGACGCCTGTCGGTTTATAAAATTGCATTAGCCAGATTTGGATGGCGGTGTTTCCCCTGCCGGCCGGGGCAGTGACTGGAGGCAGAGAAGCACAAAGGCGCCATCCCTGTCGGATTAGACCTCGTTGTCACCTTCGCTGGGTTTCCATGGTGACAGCATCCAGCCGTCTTAACACCTTGCTATGGGCTGTTTCACACGCCGGAGATGTGCGGGGGGAGGACGCGTCCCGGTTTCCCAACACAGGGTAAACACACAAATGAAACTGAAGTCCTGGGTCAAGTCTGGGTTTGGTGATGGATATTTGAGTGAATTCAGAGGCATAAAGGCCTTAAAGGCAAATCAGCCTGTATGCACGTTAGCGCAGCTACATGATAAATAAGTATCACAAGGTAAACGCATTACTTAGTGTTTCTACCTCTTAGGGGGCGATGGGGGTCTGTGTGTGCGTATGTGTCTTTGTGTGTCAAAGGTGTGTTTTCCTTCCGAAATGGAGGAGATGCTAGCAGTTTGTAAGAACTAGTTGAACCGGGCGCTGCCATTGGGGTGTTTGCTGCCATCTTGGGCCACTTTGGCGCTTCTGCGTCTATCCAACTTCTGCACTGTAGCCGCTGTTGGTTAGGGACGTCTGCAGTAGGGGTGTGTGTGTGTGTGTGCATGCCCATGATCTTTGAAATCCTAATACCAGCTGTTGAATACCTCACATCGGTGGGGTGTGTGAGCCCAGCCAGAGCTAAATTTACCACTAATCGCAGCCAGGAATGGAAAAAACGGGGGTTATTATCTGTTCCTTTTTGTAAGTTTGTGACCCTGTGGGTGTCATTTGCAGGTTGAGCCTAATGCTACGATCGGAGAGATCAAGTCCATGTTCCACAAGAGCCGTAAGTGTCCTCAACCGGGGATGTTCCCGGCCTGATTTTGAAACTCACCCTCTCCCCATTGGTATCGAAGTCTCGCGGTGTGTGTTTGTGTGTGTTTCAGATCCTCAGTGGTACCCGGCCAGACAGTCCATTCGCCTCGACCCCAGTGAGTCATTTATCTGCTCCCCTCCTGGCCCAGTGAAGCTGGAAAACACTAGGAAAACAAACAAGAGTCAAATTTTGTTTACCGTTCCTCTTCTGGTGTCGCTCTCGCTCTTCATCTAGCCTTTAGAATCAGTAAAGGCTTCCGAAACTCTTTCAGTGATGAACAAAAGGTCAATCCATGAAAGCGAGTCTTTGGATGTACACCTTGATGTACGAGGTTTAATTGGTTCTGTGACCAAACTCGTAACTCAAATTGCTCGTATATCAAGTTCAGTTTTCCCATTGAAATGTATTGCAACGCCATTAATCCATGCCAGCCCTCTGTTTTTGTTCCGTGTTTTTAAATAAGAAAAAATGTACTTTATAAATAACAAATAATATATAAAAAATAATGTATTATCAAAGAGAAGGTAAAGTTATAAAGTGGTTTAATTAAGTGTATCTACCATGAAGATTTGATAAAGATGCCGGCAGCAGCAGAGGAGGTCAGGGGAGTTTTTCATTTGGTGCTCTATCGCTTAACTTACTTGCTACACATTTAATGCTACAGTGTGTTGCTAAATGTAGCTTGCACGCTGTGCTACACTTTTCGCTAAACTTAATTTAGCGAGAGTGAATACTGCGCCTCACTTTAAAATGATCGAACCATTCCCGTCCCGCGCCACTTAGATTGTAAAAATATAAAATGAAAAGAACTGAGGCCCTATAATTGAGATTTGTGGGACACTGAATGTCCAGTAGCTGTTTGAAAAGCCTGCTCCTCCTCTGCTGTGTTTACCAAACATCAATTATGTTTACTTCAGTCAAACCAACCGGGGGACATTTGCGTTCTCTGGAGTTGGAACCTTATCTGGTCACCATGCTCTCTCTTCCAGAGGGGAAGTCTCTGAAGGACGAGGACGTCCTGCAGCATCTCCCCGTAGGAACTACGGCGACGTTCTACTTCAGGGACTTGGGCGCTCAGATAAGCTGGGTCACGGTGAGTACAGTGACCCCCAGTGCCCCCCCCCCCCCCCCCCCCCCCCCCCCGCCGCCCCCCGGCCCCCCCCCCCCGCCCCCCCCCCCCCCCCCCCCCGTGGCCGTGAAGGGTACTGCAACACCAATCTGTCCCTCCCTCCTCCTCCTCTCTTTCTCAGGTCTTCCTGACAGAGTACACTGGGCCGCTGGTCATCTATCTGCTCTTTTACTTCAGGGTTCCATTCATCTATGCCCCTAAATATGATTTTACCACCAGCAAACACTGGGTGGTGCAGTGAGTACACGTAACACAACTGACAGCGATTATGTATCCAATTTGGCTCAAATTTGATTTGTCTTAAGTCGTGCACCGACATCTTAGTGGCGTCCCCTCCCCCCTGATGGTGGAGCTAAACGAACCTTCTCTGCGCTCCTCAGCCTGGCCTGCATGTGTCACTCTTTCCACTACGTCAAGAGGCTGCTGGAGACGCTCTTCGTCCACCGCTTCTCCCATGGAACCATGCCGCTGCGCAACATCTTCAAGGTGAGGATCTCGGTGGCGTCTAGCCGTCCGTCGTAAAGGACAAAGATGGCACGGGATCAGCTGATGTGGTATTTTTGAGATGAGTATTTCAGCTGTGAGAATTAGCTACAAAGTTCCTGTCCTCCTCTCCTCACCAGAACTGCACGTACTACTGGGGCTTTGCAGCCTGGATGGCCTATTACATCAACCACCCGCTCTACACGCCACCCAGTGAGTGCATGTGAACACACACATACACACATTCTACAGCGACTTACCGACTCACGCTCGCTTGTTTTGTCTCTTTGCAGTCTACGGGGAGCAGCAGATCAGACTGGCCCTCATCCTGTTCTTGGTGAGTGTCAGATGTTTGGAGTGAAATGAAGAGAACCCAGTCAAAAGGCTTAACCTCAGGTTTCCCGCCGCGAAAGAAATCAATTATATAGGATTTTGTTTGCAGTCGCTACTTTCTCTTCTTACAGTTCTGCCAGATTGGCAACTTCTCCATCCACATCGCTCTCCGGAACCTCCGTCCGCCAGGTACCTACACACACACACGTACACACACACTTGGACCTTCTGAACCGCCCACAGAAACACAGTTCTGATTTAAAAAAAAAAAAAAAATGCTGTCACCTTCATGCAGGATCCAAAACCAGGAAGATTCCCTACCCAACCAAGAACCCCTTCACTTGGATCTTCCTGCTGGTGTCTTGTCCCAACTACACCTATGAGGTAGGACGTTCCACCCCTGGCTGGGGTCATTGCGGGAAACAAAAATGGATTTGCCCCAGAAAGCTGCTCAATAGAAAGCGTGCCTTAGTTGGAGGACACGTCCATGTTTCTGGTGATTTGTCAGTACTTCATCTGCAGCTCCTGCCCTCCAGTGGTGTCTGGGTGTAATTGTGCGTGTCTCCTCCTGCAGCTGGGCTCCTGGCTGGGCTTCACCCTGATGACCCAGTGTCTGCCCGTCGCCTTCTTCACATTGGTGGGGTTCATTCAGATGACCGTCTGGGCCAAGGGGAAACACCGCAGCTACCTGAAGGAGTTCCGCGACTACCCCCCGCTGCGCTCCCCCATCCTCCCCTTCGTCCTGTAGAAGACCGAGTACAAGCCCGCCCCCTGATAGATAGCCCCCCTCCCGCACATACACACCCTTGTTTTCTCCAAGATTCACACTGGAACCTAACTGACTGGAAGAATCTTACCCTGTACCTCCTCCCCTTCGCTCAGCTGACCCTCATCTTCCTCTCCCAGCTCTTCATCCCTGAGCGTTACCACCCAGAGTGACATCCTAATACATTGTTGTTGTTTTTTTTGTAAATGGCACACAGACCAGACCTTCCCATTGGGTTCATTGACCTGCGTGTACTTTGAGCTCTCACGGAAGTCTTAGCCTTCGCACTCACTAGCCGACGTGGCCCTGACGACTCCCCGAACGTCAGCGGTACGTCCAGCTCCGGGGTCTGGATCTGCGTCTGGAGATCATTGTGGAGTTTTGATATGTAATTCATCTTAACTTGAAACCTAAGACAGCATTTAACACGGGTGTCTGACAAAGTAATTTATTAAAAAAAGAAATCGGAAAAGCTGCTGCTGCCTGTTCTCTGTGTTTTACACCGTCTGTTTTTCTCAGTTGTCAGTGACAGGATTAAACCTTCACAAGGAAGGCAGGCCCAGCTGATGGATTTGAGCGGGAAGCTGCGGGGCGGGGCTCAAGTTACATCGGACCATGAATAATGATAATGATAATAATGAAAATAATACTTTATTGATCCCCATAGGGGGAATTTGTTTGTCATAGCAGCGCAACAATAACAATAAATATGAATATAAATATATATAATATATACACCACACACTTCATTCTCCTGTTTTTCCTGCCCACAGGGGTTGGATGGGGAGGAGGGGGTGTAGAGCCACATATTGAGGCATTCAACTATTCACTCTCATTCACAAATGGCAAATAGCTACCGGTCACCTAACCTGGGCCAAAATAGTGTGGTGGTGACACCTGGCAACCTGCGGTGACACCGCCCAGCGATCAGTGGTTCGAGTTTTATAGGTCAGGCAGCTAGCATGGCAAGAACGCCGACAGAGCGTCACTCCCCACGCCCCGTCCCAAGGACACTTGGCAACCAATAGGCAGCTTCTTTACAAACCCGGCAGCGTCATCTACTTTTAAACTGAGCGGTGTCATCGGGGAAGCGGCGGGTCAGAGCCTTCATTTCCCAGAGATTTTCTCTAACCTCCATGAAATCAGGCCAGGGAAGAACGAAAGTAATCAAAGCAGAAAACGTCACCTGACATGGCGTTGAAAAACCTGAGTGAACTTAAAACCTTTCAATAAAATATCAAGGCTGTGGGATGCAGAGCTTCATTGAGGATTGTTTAATGTGAACAGTTGCATGTATATACACGAGAAGAAACCTAGGTTGGGATTTGCTGATCATGCGGCTTCAGCCTGGGCCTCGATCCTCTTCTTCCTCATCTGCAACCGCCTCTCCCTCTCGTACTCCTTCATGCGCATCACGTAGCTGGAGGGGGCAGAGGGAAACGCGGTGCAGAGGGTCAACACTACACAAAAAAATCTAAAAACAGCTATATTAAAAATCTCTCGTTCCATGATGTTGCTGTATTAATATCAATGGTTCAACCAAACACAGCAGTTACATAATCTGTGTCATTCAGCTTGAAGCCACCTGGGGAGGGAAGGAGCCATCTGGGCTGCTTCCTTGATAAAAATTGATCCTTTAAATGTAAAAATCATACAATCGGTGAAGCAGTTAGCCAATATTAGCCTTTTTTCGTCACTTGAATGTTTAGGTTCTATTTTCTCCTAGTTGGAGCTTAATGAAAAAACAGCAGTTTGGGAGTCGGTCCCAAACAAAGACACCGTCTATTCAGATACGGTGTTTTTTTGTTTCCTGAGCCTGGGGTGACACTCACTCCTGGTGCTCGCAGTAGTCCCAGTCGTGTCTCTCGTGTTTGCAGGCCAGGAAGTTGGGCCAGTTGTCCCGCTTGCACTTCATGAGTTTCAGGAGGTAATGGGCGCAGTAGTCCCTCTGCTCCAGGGGCAGCTGGGCCAAGTTCATCTGCTCCTGAGTCGCCACCATCTCTGCCGAGGAGACGCACAATTTCACAGTCAAATATCGACAGCACTTCTTCTTCTTCTTCTTTTCCCTTCGGCTCTTCCCTTCGGGGGTTGCCACAGCGAATCAACCTTCTCCATCTAGCCCTATTCTCTGTATCCTCATCTCTCACACCAAGTGAGATGGATATGAATGATATATTATCACGGAACTGAAGGAGCCTCTGGGATGAGGGTTGAAACGTCTTCAAGTGAAGAAATTCAAGTCCAGTTGCCACAACAAGAAGATTTCGACAAGAATTTCAACAGGGATTTATGTAATAAAAAACTATTCATCATGGGGTAACAAAGCCTATCTGTTTTAAGTTCTTGTTACAAATATTACAATGTATTACCTATATTATAACTTTCCCAGCACCCTCAAAAAAGCTGCATTTGCATTGGGTTACATTGACAAGAACTGTTTTGATTTGTACAATCAATGTGGTTACAAGAATTCAAAATTAGCAACAATAATACTTGTCAAAATATTCTTGTCATGGTGAGTAGACTTGAATTTTTTCAGTTCTTAAGTTCAGAAGCCTCTCGGAGGATGGGTGAAAAGTTTTTAAGTTAAGAAATTCATGTCCAGTTGCCACAAGAAGATTTCGACAAATATTCACCATGACCTGGATGACAGAGAACCTCCAAAGACATGTAGCTATAATAATAATTACAGCTAAGACACGCCAGCTGAAATTGAGTTTTAACTCAAAAAGTAAAATGATGGTAGACATGAGGCAGAGGCCACGAACAGGGTAATAAAAAAACGGAGCAAACTGAAACACTTGAACGTCACACCGTGGACACTGGCTAGCGCTTTAGCTGCTGAGCTAACATGAGCTTAACATTTGCCAAAAACAAAAAATAGCAAAGTAGAGACAAAACTTAGAGACAGGCAAAGTTGTCCTCTGACAGACAGAAACAGCTGGGGGGTG
Source organism: Fistularia tabacaria (assembly GCA_901007705.1). Classification (NCBI taxonomy): domain Eukaryota; kingdom Metazoa; phylum Chordata; class Actinopteri; order Syngnathiformes; family Fistulariidae; genus Fistularia; species Fistularia tabacaria. The sequence continues at coordinate 24,817 of CAAKHD010013794.1, read as the reverse complement.
TGGGAAAATGATGAGCGCGTCTAACGTACCTCGTTCCTTCCTCTCGGGGAATCCAAACTCGGGGTCGAATTCGGATTTCCTCGTCGGATCCGGTTCGGTCTCGGTCTCGGTGATGTACCGCCTGGCCAGATGAGCTCCCATGGCACCGACTTCGTCTCAAACGCTTTCCTCCAAAAGAATAATACGATGCGTTTGCTTTTATTCTTGGATCAGCCAAAAAAAAATCCTAAAATCCGCCGCTATGGCATTCGGTCACCTCCACAAGCCCCTCGTCTCAACTTCCGGTCTCACCGGAAATAAACAGGCGAACAGTTCATTCGGGAAATACGTCCCCCCACTGCAACCACGGAACGAAGGTTCCGATGCACGGGTTCTCCCATCAATAACGATAATTATGGCACATACCTATTTTAAATATAAAATAATACAGGAAAAATCAAATCTTAAACTTCTTGATTCAGTGCCCCCTCAAAGTGTGGGCCGTTTTCACTGCCACTCTGACTGGTGATGCTTCAAACATAGGTCAAACATAGACCCAGGTATGGCATAAATCTGTATTTACAACATTTCAAACCCATTACTGCACACAGTCACACACAGTTTATCATTTTGAGAAAAAATACATCTTATTTCTTACATTATTTCTTGTTTATGAACCATTTTGGCTCTTGCCATTGATATAAATATGTATATGGACACACACATTTCCCTTTATTCACTTGCTTGGAGAAGGATAGTGGGGAGAAAAATGACACCAAATCTTTGGTGGCATGAAGACAATTGATATTTTATTATTATATATTTATCACTGATAGAGATCGTCATCGCCTTCTTCCCCGTAGAGTCCTGGCCTCCGCGGTCCAGAGCCTGATTCCTGACCTCCAGACTGAGAACCAGTAGCCAAGGGGAACCTGAGTGGAGAAAAGAAGAGTGTGTGATTTTCAAAGCAAGGGGAGGTGAAAAATACTCCTTCAAAAAGGAATAACTTCGCAAAATAATATTATTTCTATCTAAGTGCTACGCGTATGTGCTTACCTGAAGCTCCCGAAACCTCGGCTCTGCTGCAGAGTTTGGGCAAACATCTCATATTTCCGAATGTCATTGTCACTGACAGAACGACGAGCGAATCGCATTGCTTCTTCAAAGTGATCCTTCCTGATCTCCGGAACTGGATCGAAGTCTTCATCCTGCAAAGAGAGAGCATGGCGATTGCGATTTTTAGACAAAACACATTTTTTTTGTTTTTGAGCGATTGTGTGTTCCCAGACCAAAGACTGATAGTTAGAAAACACACAGCCGCCCTTTGGGGAACTTTTTCTTTTCCACTGTCCGTTTCCACACCAAGCACATACAGCCGGGTACATCAGGACGAGTGGTATGTGTGTTTATGAGTGTGTGGGGACGTTACATTAAATATCATTGCTAATGTCAGTGTCACTCTGACCATTGGGACACCCGGTCTGCTCTGCCTCTGGCGCTCGGCCTTGATCTCGGCCTCAATGGCCTCGCGGATCGCGAGCTTACAGGCCCGCTGGCAGATCTCGGTCAGGTCGGCTCCAGAGAACCCCTCCGTGATGTCAGACAGGTAGTCAAGGTCCACATCCTGCAGGGCAGGGGGTGGGGTTAGCAAATTAGATAATAAGCAAATATCCTTTTCCTGCCTTCACCTCCTGCCTTTCCTCGCATGTTCAAAAATAGAAAAAGAAGGCGTTTGCATGTGTGTGTGTGTGTTTCACTAACGCGAGCGACGGGAGACTTGCGCAAGTTGGCGTGTAGGATAGAGGTCCTGGAGCGCTTGTCGGGGAGCGGGATGTAGATGAGCTGGTCCAAACGGCCCGGCCGGAGGATGGCGGCATCTATGATGTCAGGCCTGCGCTGCACAAGAAGCCCGACAGAGACGACAAACTCAGGGACTGATCCGGAACAAGTGGAATGCGGGGTGACACGGAATTGACGCGAAACGTCCACCTGTTTGTGGCGCCGATGATGAAGACGTTCTTTTTGTCCGACATGCCGTCCATCTCCGTCAGTATCTGGTTGATGACTCTGTCGGCAGCGCCCCCGGCGTCCCCGGCGCCACCGCCCCTGGATTTGGCGATGGAGTCCAGCTCGTCGAAGAACAAGATGCAGGGGGCTGCCTGTCTGGCCTGGAGGGGGACGTAAGGGTGCAAAAAGGCAGTCTTGTTTTAAACTCTCACATCAAGTATTTCTTGCTGATGTTAAGTCCCTGGCAGGACACGTCACCTGCCTTGTCAAAGACGTCTCGGACGTTGGCCTCAGACTCTCCGAACCACATGGTGAGCATCTCGGGCCCTTTGATGGAGACAAAGTTGGCCTGGCACTCGTTGGCGATGGCCTTGGCCAGAAGGGTTTTCCCGCAGCCCGGGGGGCCGTAGAACAGCACCCCCCTGGACGGGGTCATCCCGAACTTCAGGAACTTGTCAGGGTACTCCACGGGGTACTGGGGGATGGGAGGGGGGCGGCAGTAGTTAATTGGCAATTGATTTGTGCGGAATTTAACTGCAATGCTTTTGTCTTTCCTCCAGCTGAGGGTGAACGGTACGGTTGCTGCAGACATGCAGACAACAGTTTCAGGAGAGCAGTCACAGGACCCGAGTCCTGCTAAGGGGACATTCACTACTCCAGGGGTCCATTTGAAGCTCCTTGTCCAGCTAAAAAATCTAAATCTGAACCTGAAAACTGTAGCTACTAGCCTTGAAAATGAAGAATGAAGCTCCTGGTTAAGGCTGAAAATCACAGCTTGGGCTACAACAGTGCAATTCGCAAGTTAGCATTTCTAGCCTCCACTTTGCAGAAGACGTATGAATAAAGGGAAACTTCCTTCAGCACTCAAAGTGCGGTCCTGACACTGTGGTCCTGACTCTGCACTCGCTGGATCTGCAGCAATCTGTCGCTCACCTGAACCAGTTCCTGCAGCTCCCTCTTGACCTCCTCCAGCCCACCGACGTCCTCCCAGGTGACCTGGGGCACCTCGGCCACCGTTTCCCTAAGAGCTGAAGGGTTGCTCTGGCTCAGCGCCCACTGGGGGAGGATATGCACCGTCTCACACACACACACACACACACACACACACACACTGCAATGCAGTGTGTGTGGATGTGTGTGTGTTTGCATACTTGGAAGTCGTCCATGGTGACGGCCAGTGAGTTGAGTAGGTCGGCGTCGATGGACTCATCCTCCAGGTCGATGAGGGTCATCTTCTTGCGGATGGCCTGCAGGGCAGCCTCCGAGCACAGGGCCGCCAGATCGGCGCCCACGTGGCCGTGGGTCTCGGCGCCAATCTGTTAGTTTAAATTTAAGATACTCACTAACTCTATGTAGATGTCTGTATGATTAACAGCTGACGGGTCCAGGATAAACTCCGCCTTTTTCCCAATGCCATCCGGGATTGGCTCACCTTCTCCAGGTCCACGTCGTCAGAGAGCTTCATGTTCTTGGTGTGGATCTGCAGGATCTCCAGCCGCCCCGTCGGGTCCGGGATGCCAATATCAATCTCTCGGTCAAACCTGCCTGGGGGGACAGGTGAGGTCACTATGTGTGTGTGTGTCTGCGCATGTGTGTGTGAGTGCGTGAGTTAATCCTCACCGAAGCGTCTAAGGGCAGGGTCGATGCTGTTGGGTCTGTTTGTTGCTGCCATGACGACCACGTGAGCTCTTTGCTTCAGGCCGTCCATCAGGGTCAGGAGCTGGGAGACAATGCGCCTCTCCACCTCGCCGTGGGTCTGCGCACACACACACACACACACACACACACACACACACACACACACACACACACACACACACACACACACACACGTTATTTTGTCCGCAGAAGTAACAGGACTTTGCTTTTTTTCTCCACCTTCTCCCTCTTGGGGGCAATGGCATCCAGCTCATCGATGAAAATGACGGCTGGGGCATTTTTCTCCGCCTCCTCGAACGCCTTCCTGAGGTTGCTCTCCGACTCCCCTGCCAGTTTGCTCATGATCTCCGGACCTTTTTCCAAGAGAGATCGAGTCCAACGTCACACAAAATACTGTACTCGCGCTCACCGTCGCTCTTAAAAAAAACACAGCTCACCATTGATGAGGAAGAAGAAGGCCCCGGTCTCGTTGGCTACCGCTCGGGCCACCAGGGTCTTCCCGGTGCCTGCAGGGCCGTACAACAAGATCCCTCTGGGGGGCTGAGGAGATGGGCAGGCGTTCATTTCCCAACGTGTGTGCGTGTTCATGTGTGTGTGTGTGTGCTTGCACGTTCTACAGAAACATACCTTCACCCCGATGGCCTTGAAGAGCCCTGGGTGTCTGAGGGGAAGCTCCACCATCTCCTTGATCTGGGCGAGTTGCTTCCTGCAGCCTCCGATGTCGTCGTAGCCGACGTCGTTCAGGTTCTCCTCCTCATCCTGCACGTTTTGGTGGCGGGTTCACAACCATGTGTTAGTAGTATGCACCCCATTTCCTGGCGACACCTTTGAATACGCTAGTCCAGATCTCTCTAAGTACCGGAGTGTACTAGGTGACACCAGCTCATCTGCATGAACAGCTTAGCATGACGTTAGCTCATTCATGGTGGCGCAGTCCACTTAGTGGAGACACGTGTGTGTGTGTGTGTATGTGTGTGTGTGGTGGTGAGTGTTGTTAGGAATCCAACGTAACTATCAACTCACCTCTCTTTTGATTGGGTCTCCCTCACAGTAGATGACGGTGTCCGGGGCAACGATGCAGTGCGGGCTTGGGTCTGTCTCTACGATCTTGAACTCCACCGCTCTCATGCTCGCCCGCACCAGGAAGACGTCCCCTGTCAACGCACACACACGGGTTACGCCGTCCCTGCCGTTTGGGATGGCGGTCACGTGATACGGTACCTTTATGCACAGGACGATACGCCTCCAGAAAGTAGGGCTTGAGGAAGACCTCGAAGAGGTTCCCCGTCAGGCCCTCGATGGTGTCATCGATGGGGAGGACATGGATTCTCGTTCCATACTTGATGTCAGGGCAGGCATGGATACTGTGTACAAAGTACACAAAGACACAATCCATTAAGTATTTGCTTGCATTCATCATCATTATTATTATTATTACAATTGGTAATTTCCTGCTGATTCCATTGTATATTACATCAAAAGTAGCAATAATAAATAATAATAATACATTTTATTTAGGCTGCCTTGCTCTGTAGAGACATATACATATACACAAAATATACATTTAAAAAAAAAAACAAGATGAAAAGAATGAAAGTGAAAAAGTGGTAGATGGGGATTTCCATGTAGTCCCTCTTTAACAGCTCATTCATTTATTTATTAAATTGATGTGGAGCAGTTTAATATCATGATTACAATATGTTAGAAGCAACTTTTCAATCAGAAAACGAAATTTGAATATTACATAAATTTAAACCTAGTATTCTAATTAATAATATCCATTAAATGATAATATTTGTCAAATTTAAAGTAAGAGACAAAAATGTAAAATGCTTTTAAAAATAATAACTGGGAAAACACTGGAATCCTAATGTTTAATGTGATACTTGCAGTACAAGTACCCCAAAGAACCATCAAAGCTAAAGGATCCTGCAAAAATGTGTGTAATATGAAGTTATACAACAGTAATTGTACGTGATATTTATTATTTAGCGGGTATTTGTAGGTCGTTTTTGGTTTCAACAATGCGTAAAGTACTGATACTGAGAAAACACATCCCATAATGAGGCATTCAAGGCTTTGAGTTATTTAAATTTACATTTAAAAGTGATGGAAATGTGTATTTTAGTATATCATTTTAAAGAACAGCAGCTTTAAGAAGTATAACAGCTCCTAACACACACACACACACACACACACACACACACACACACACACACACACACACACACACACACACACAAACACCCACACCACCGCACTATCTCACACA
>CAAKHD010013793.1:39204-51940 GCA_901007705.1 Fistularia tabacaria | reverse complement strand
GAAGGAAGTCTGGCCACACCCCCTCTTCCTTTGCTACAGCCTTACAGGAAAGGAAGTGTTTTAGCACACACACACACACACACACACACACACACACACACACACACACACACACACACACACACACAGCTCTGCAGGGATTTGAAGAAGTGAGAAGCCACAGGAGGGAGGGGGAGGAGTGAGAGGAGCGTAGAACTGCTACTGTGTCTCCAGGCGCTGGAGCAGATGTAGCAGGACCTCCGTTCCTCCGCGTGAGCTCCTCAGGAACCCGAGGAGAGGCCGGTAGGGTGCAGATTTCTGTCTTCTTCTTTTCTAAGTTCTTATCTCTGCTCGGCTCTCAAACACCTGGATCTGCTTCAAGTGGTCTCCAAGCAGAGATGTTTCCAGACCGTGACCGGGGGGCATGGAGGACTTAGCACGTGTAGCATTTTGGACTTCTGTCTTTGAGAGGTAGGGAGGGGTTCACTCCTCCATCAGGACCTTCTCCGAACCAGGTTGGTCAACATCAGCTTCCGCGGAGAAACATCTCACTCTGGACTTTGTGCTGATCTCCTGTGTGTGTGTGTGTGTGTGTGTGTGTGTGTGTGTGTGTGTGTGTGTGGAGGATGTTGTGGAGATCCTGCTGTGCAGCAGCTTTATGGTGAGACTCGTCTCCTTAATGAGCGTCTGAGGTCCAGCTGCTGACCAATGAGAAGGTCTCCAGCTCTCACATGGGAAGGGGTTTCCATGGCGACAGACTGACATATGTAGACCACATTGACCCATGTCTCCATTCCACCTCTGGATGTTTGGAGCTTCTCAGAAGTTGCTGGTCATTGGGGTCGTCTGTCAGGTCTGAAGATGAGTTATCTCCTCAGCGAGAAGGTCCCCGCCTCTGTTCCAGCAGGGGGCCTCCTGGGTTCTCTGGAGAACATGTGAGAACATGGATCTGCGTGGGGTTCCTCCCGCAGTCCAAACACATGAGGTCCAGTGGAGACCTGAAGGGTTGGATTTCTCCACGCGCCTCTCGCCCGACGACAAGCAGCATCATCAACGGACGGACGTTCTGAGGAGTCATCGGTGGTCTGTGGATCTCCAGACGCGGAGGTTGGAGATCCAGACGTGTGGTGACACAGAGGCTTCAGGGATGTGTCAGATCCTGCTCTGGGCTGTGGACTTCCTCCTTTGTCCAGAAGTGCTGAATGATGCTGGACATGCTTCCTGTCAGCTGAGGAGGACCCGCGTCAGAAGACAGGATCACATGAACCTCCAGCTCTGGTGCTTGGCTCAGCAGCTGAAGGTCGGATCTGCAGTGTCTCAGTCATGGGGGGACTTGGACCTTCAAGCAGATTCCAAGGTTGCTCTTCACCTGTGAAACAGCAGCTTCGTGGAAGCTTCCACCAGCTGATCTGCTGCTTCTGCAGAGCAAAGCTGAAGCTGCCGGCTTTATTTATTCTGGCAGAGCTTGGAGCTCCTCCTCCAGCCAGAAGGTCCCTAGTCAGATTCCCACCGGAGGCCTTTCTGTGTGGAGTCTCCATGTTCTCCCCGCGTCTGCGTGGGGTTCCTCCGGGTTCCACGAGTCTTCAGTGGAGAGCCTGCACTGTCCAGACGTGCGGAGAAGGTGAGGCTCCTGCTCTGCTGGCTCGCTGCTCACGCAGCAGATCGTTCGAGATGTTCCTCAGCAGGCCTTCTGAGTCTCGGCCTTCACAGACGTCTGGAGCTTCGTCTGAGCGCTGGTGGCCCCACACGGGTCTCATTAGGATGGGAGGAGGAGGAGAAGAGGTGTGTCCTGGCAGACAGAGGTCCGTGTGTGTGAGGGACACACTGCGCCTGTGAGAGTGTGTTTTCCCGGGGAAGAACTTCCCTGGTTCCACAAACACTGGGAGGGATCCACTCCAGAAGAAGAACAACGCCGCCTTTAACAGGCAGCGCCGCACAATCACACACACACTTACACACACACACACTTACACACACACACACACTTACATACTTACACACTTGCGCGCGCACACACACACTCACGCACGCATACACACTCACGCACGCATACACACTTACACATAATCACACACACACTTACACACACACACACACACTTACATACTTACACACTTGCGCGCGCACACACACACTCACGCACGCATACACACTTACACATAATCACACACACACTTACACACACACACACACACTTACATACTTACACACTTGCGCACACACACACTCACACACTCTTACACACAGTGCTGAAGTGTGTGTGTGTGATGGCTGATCTCCACCAGCCTCCTCCTGCGGACCTCTCAGATGATCTCATCAGTCGGTGTTTATGTTCTGGAGATAGTGCTGGTGTCTCCAGAAGGTCCGTGTCCTCCTGTCTTCCTCCCGTTGGACACCAGCTTCTGCTTCTGACAAATGTGTCTTCTTCTGGTCTGGGCTGTTCCTCCTCGGCCGATCATCTCACCTTGTCCTCTTGCTCTCTGTGTCCTCCTCCCCTCCATCCATGAACCTCCTCTCTGCTCTTCCTCCAGACCTCCTCCAAACCTCAGCATCCTTCTACCCAGACCTTCTCCATCCCTCCTCTGTCCACGTCCAAACCATCTCCGTGTGACTTCATCTCCAGATGTTTCACTGGAAGATTTCATTGAAATGAAAAGTATTTTTCTAACTTCTTTGTGTTTGATGTCAGTTCTAATCCATATTTATTTAGCAATATCGTTGTTAGCAGCGAAGGCTAACTTTCGAGATGAACCGAGAACCAAAGCATCTTCTGCCTTGGAGGGGAAGACAGGAAGTGAGAGTGAGTGGGTGCAGGGCGGAGGCAGGTGATTGGCTGTGAGGAGCCTCCCAGTCAGAATGATTCATCTGAGCTTTGAAGCGTCAGAGGTTCCTGGAAATAAGCTCCGTGGTCCTTTGGGCCTCAGAAGGTGCTGATGAATGCTGGAATCTAGCGTGGTCCTTCAGGAGAGCCCGGACAAGGTAATTTAGAAATAATGATAGAGACCTTTCTTCTGGAAGCTTCTTGTGGTGGCAGCTGGACTTGGATTTCTTCTCTTGAAGACGTTTCAGCTCCTCATCTCAGAGGCTTCTTCTCCTCTGCTGACCTGTGGGCAGCTTGTGAATGTTCCTGCAGGGTTGTGGGCGGGTCCAGCTGAAGCTGGCTCCTGATGTCAGCGGAAGAGTCGACGGGCAGAAACTAGCTCTCATGCTATGCTAACGGGGTGTTGTTGGTTGGGGACAAAGGAGCAACTTCTGCTGGATTTGCTGGACTGGAATGTGAGAAGGTGAAGCCAAACAAAGGAGTGAAAGCTGTTGGATCTCACGGACTGAGGCTCAGGTGGAAGTTCTGCTGGTGGATCTTTCCTGGTTGTCTGGAGGCCGCAGAAGGTCCTGGTCCGTGTTGGTGCTGAACATTCAATGCCAAGATGTATTTGACATCAGGAGCCAGCTTCAGCTGGACCCGCCCACAACCCTGCAGGAACATTCACAAGCTGCCCACAGGTCAGCAGAGGAGAAGAAGCCTCTGAGATGAGGAGCTGAAACGGAATTCACCTGGACGACTGAGAACCTCCACAGACGAGTCTCCATGAGCGGCCCCGTGATGGATCCAGGCTGAACCCCGCCTCTCGGCCAATCGAAGTAGACGGCTCCCTTCTGAGGGTGAGATGGAGGCAGATGATTGGCTGTGGTGGCCCCCGAAAGGAGCGGCCCAAAGGAAAAGGAGAAGATGGTGCGGAGCTCAGTGGAGCTGGATATTCATCTGCTGAACGACAGATCCTCCTCCAGCCACTCCAACAAGGATCAGGACAGGGAGAAGAAACCTCTCCAGGACCCTGGAGGTGTTCAGGACGCAGGAGCGACTGGCTGTCTGGAACCCCGTCCTTCTCCACGACAACGAGCTTGAAGGATTCATCTCTCCAGGAGCTTCTGATATGCAGAGCTCTCCTTTTCCTTTCCAAGATGGCTGCCCGCTTTCATCGGTGCAGGACGCCGACATGAAACCTCTCAGTCGTCCTGGTCCATCTGCTGCACCTGAGCTCTTTGGATGCTGCGAGGTCCAGGCTCACCAAACACACCACCGATGAAAAGGTACATTTATTCTAGATCTTCTGCTGCAACTCTGAGCATTTCTGTCATTTTACCTGAAGTCCATCTCGGCGCCTTAAAGCTCATCTTGTCTAATCTAATCCTACTTCATCCAGTCTTATTTGATCAAATCTCGTCTCGTCTAATCTAATTCCCATCTCATGTCATCCGACCCTGTCTTGTCTAATCCTATTTTATCCAGTCTCGTCTGATCCCATCTAATCTAATCCCATCATGTCGTCTCATCTCGTTTCATCCACACTTATTTAATGTCGTCCAATCTTCTCTTATCTTTCAAACTGCATTGCTGTAAAACATCTTTGCACTTCACCTTTAGCTGTACCTTAGCATTCCTGTGATTTTAATATGACGAGTCAGTGATTAGCAGCCTTCACCTTCATCTCGCCTCATCTAATCCTGTCTTATCCAAGCTTATCTCATCCCATCTCATCGAATCCTAGCTAACTGACACAATCCTAGCCTTCGATCTCATCTTATAGTCCAAACTCCATCACGGTAAAACATGAACTTTTTGCTTGGCCGTGAGAATCCGCCGGCTGAAAAATGGTCACATTTTCTCTTCGAATGAGCGGCAAATGCTTGAGCGGGAGAACTGAACCCAAACCCATGGCTAGAAAAACAGGACATTTCGAAACTGTCATTCACCGGAAGCACCGAGCATTGGCAGGAAGTGGAAGCCGCCAGAACGCAGAGCCGCTCCGCGGCCGGCCCACACGGCGCAGGCCGATGCATCGTTTCCCACAACCTCCGCTTCCTTCACCCAAGGACCTTCAAACCGCACCCGATGTTCCTAAAATCAGCAGGAATGTGAAATCGCCCACCTTATTCCTGCGAAAGTGGTAGATGAGCACCATGCTGATGAACACCGTCAGCATGCAGAGGCACTGGAAGGAGAGCACGGCCAGGCGGAGGCCGCCGTCCTCCTGGGCCACGCAGGGGGTGTCGTCCTTGCAGAAGGCGCAGCCCTGCTGGCACGGCAGGCAGTCGGCGGAGGAGCCCTCGTCCGAGTCGGGGACGCCGTCGGCCTTCTTCTCCCCGGCCCCTGTGGACGACGGCACGGACGGGTTAGCGACGACGTCCGATCCCAGCGAGGAGCGCTTTGTCCTTCAGAAACACCTGCCGGCGTTCCGCCAATCGCATCCCCTCGGCAGGAAAAACCCCCTGAGAGCCCAGTTATTCCATTCTCGGGTCTGGAGGGTGAAAGGGAACGAGCGCGAGAAGCGCAGCAGCGCAGAGGCGGTCGAGGCAGACGGCCGCCCGCGTTGAGGTCCAGACCTGCTCCGTGGGACAACACCGCTAGCATATGGCGGCGGATGAATAAAATCTATGAGAAAATAACTATGAGAGGTCGTGAAAAACCATCGAACTTTGAATTTATTTCATGTATTTGCACGTTCGCAACGTGCACGGAGCCAGATTAGCAGCACTTGCGCTAATCTCACCCGCATAGTGTCATATTCATTCCACTTTAAGCAGCTTAAGCTACTAAACGCGGCAGTTTGCTAACCTCCCTGCTATTGTTGTGCTGCTCGGCGGCTGAAAGCCGGCATTTCTGCAATTAAAATGAAAAAAAGACAGAACGGAACGGAGCCCGATGTTCATTCACCCCTTCAGCCATCTCAAGGTTGCTCACTTCAGCTTCTACCCGGACCTTCGCTCCCAGACCACCCCTGCTTTGGTCCTCTGGACGAGCCTTTGGTTAAACCAGGGGTGGGGATCAGAAGGTGGTTGCGCTGAGCAGGTCCAGAGGTGTTCTCCAGACATTCGCTCTGCAAGCCAAACGTAACTCCAAGAGATGCTGAGCGTTACTGTGGAGGTTCTCCGCCCTCCAGGTCCTGCTCGCTTCTTGTCAAGCATGATGGTGCCAACCGGACTTCAATGTTCTCCTTTGAGAAGTTCCTCCTCTCGCCCCAGAGGTTCTCCAGTTCTGAAGGACTGTGGGGAGTTTCTGGTATGCATCTGCTGGGGTCGGGCGTTGGTCCAAGTTGAGAGGGTTCGTAGCTCGCTACGTGGAAGAACTCCTGGTGGAAGACCATTGCGCCTCAAGGACAGACCACCACCATACAAGATGGAGAATCTGGTGTCTGCTGTGGAGTTCAGGAGGACTGTGATAGCAGCCTGTCCACAAACGGATGGCCCCACACTGGAGAGCCACATCTACACGTCAGGACTCCACGGTACTTTGAAGACAGCAAGGTCCACGTTCTGGCCAGAGGGTTGAAGAGAGGAGTCAAAGAAGACATCTTTGTCAACCTGGAGACCTTTACCGAACTGAGGAGGAAGGTCTTCCACCTAATACATACAGATCCATCCGCACCCAACATCTCACCTGGAGAGACCAATAACCCACACCAGGTGACTCCAGCTGAACTTCAGCCCAGGTGGACCAACGGATGTCTTGTGTTTCACACACCAGGAAGGCAAGAAAGATCGGATACGACTTAAAGGGGCAATTATCTGATGCGTTCAAACGTCGGACAGGTGGTTGGAACTTCCACGACTCCGCTCTAGGAGAGGACGATGCCCACATGGCCGGATGGACAGCAGATCGCACTCAGAAGGAGCTTCTGTGGGAGAAATATCTTGGCGGGGATTCGGCGGGATTTCGCCTTTAAAACGAAACCGACCTATTTTTCGTTTTTCCAAAGCTCTGACGCCGCAAAACCGCTGATCCCTTCGAAGGGCCTCCTTGAAGTCGTGGCGATGAGTCACATTGTCAGCGCTCGAACGGCCGCCCGGCGTCCTGAGAAGATCCTTCCGGCGCAGCCTCTGCCGGCGTCGGGAGATCGGTCGCAGAGCGCCGCCGCCTCGGATCCCGCTGCGGATTTCCGGGCCTCGCTGCGGCGCCGCGCATCGCTAACGAACTCCTCCACGACACAAACACGCACCACCATATGTGCAGATGAAGCAGAAATAGATATGATTTAAAAGAACACGTTTTCCGATCTTCACGGCCGTCCCAGGCAGGGCAGCGCCGCAGCTGCTTTATCGCCGCCGCCGCAAAATAAAGGGCCGGTATGACGTTGGTGAGTTATAATGTGGAGACAGCATTACGACCCGCGGGAAAACAAACGGCCGGGCTGCTCCTCCGAGCCGTCTGGCACGATAAACCCGGACTTTTCCTTTGGACGGCGGCGCTTTGATAACCCGCGGCGAGGATTCCATTAACCCCGGAGGCAGAGACGAATCAGACCTTCATGTAGATTTAAAACGCAGACAATTAGCGAGGGGGGCGCTTGTTTCGTCAGCCAATTAATGGGGCAGATTTTCAGGAGGAGATAATCCAGGTCTGAGCCCGCCGGGCAGATTAACGCACAGACACATTTCGCCGCTAGCTTAAAACGTCTGAACGTGTACAGATTCCTTGGCGTTCATTGGTTCGTTCATTCTGGCTGCCGGAGCCCGGCGCAGCTCCAGGGCCCATCCTGGACCACAGGTGGACACGTTCACCCTCTCAGAGACGTACAACCCTGTGCCGGAGTGTCCGCGGGCAAAACGCCGACCCTCCAGCTTCTCCAGATGGTCTGGTCGGTGCCGTGCTCTGCAGCTCGGCCTCCGCCGCAGGTTCATGAAAGCTCCATATCAACGGAGACCATTTAGTTGATCCGATTTTGAATTCATCGATTCTGCTCATCAAATATTCTATTCAAAGTCAGTTTGTAGTTGCTATCAGTTCCGTCTGACTGAATTCATTTCGGTTTCATGGATGGCGCGAAGGAAGGAAGACGGCGTTTCCCATGATTCCTTTTTGCTCCGGCGATGCTTCGGACCGTTAGCTAGAATCGATTTGGACGTTTGTGTGGTGTTTTCTGAATGCTGGCTTTCATTTTCTATCCATGATCTTTCATTTAATCCCAAATCCTTCGGAAAACGACCCACGATCACAAACAGCGGCCATACGAGATGTTTGCGGCGGCGTCCGTCTGTCCAGAGGCTCGTTGTGAAGACGCTCCGCTTCATGTGTTCTTCTGGAGGGAACCTTCAGAGAAGCCTCCCTGGTATCTGCTCCGCCGGCGTCCTGGACCGGGCCCTGGGGGTGGAATCAGGTGTCTCCGGGCGTCGTTCTAACCACGTTCCGTCTTCTGGAAATACCAGACGGGGTTTGCGGCGGGACGGCTCTGAGCAGCAGGCCGGCTTCCATGTCGGCAAACATTCAGCACCTCGGCCACATCAGAGGTTCAGTCCTCCTCCCTGCGGAGCAAAGGGAGGTGGTGGACATCACCACCCAGATGGACGTAGAGGGTCTCTTGCCACTAGAAGACGCTGGAGAGCTCCTTTTCGACTTGAGTCCACAGTGTTAGGAACACAGTGGGAAATCTTCTTCTTCTTCTTCTTCTTCTTCTTCTTCTTCTTCTTCTTCTTCTTCTTCTTCTTCTTCTTCTTCTTCTTCGGCCACAGCCAATCACCTTCCACCCTCTCACCCTCTCCTCTCACTCCATCTACCTACCCTTCCTCCTCCCCTCCACCCATAAAGCTCCAGCCCATTGGCTGTGGCGGCCCTGGATGGAGAAGAGGGAGCAGCAGAGAGGAAGGCGTGGACTTACTTGAAAAGCCGTTGACGGCGACCCTGCTGGGGTGGTAGAATCCCTTCTTGCAGTGACACTTGTACTTGTCCAAGACGAAGCCGTGACCGTGGATTGGCAGACACTGCGAACAGAACAAGGACACACACAAAATATACAGTTATAGATGTTTTCCTTCAACATTCTCTGGTGTGACAACCAGGGACCTTCTTGCTGCGGAGGTGCTAAGCTCTGCACCGCCATGTGCCGCCATATTGTGTATAAAAGAATCCGTAAAGTGGAATTGCAGTTGGTCCTTCATGTTTTGCAGTGTCTCCTGGGACGGACCAGGGTAGAGGAACTGAGCCGCCGCCATATTGGATGAGCGAAGTGTCTTCCACTTGACGGCGGAGTCCGAAAAGAGGCAGAAGAAGAGCCGCGGAGGAAGGTCGGAGGCCGTCGGGGAACGTCCTCGCCAGGCGGCGTGTGCGGCTCGCCAACTTACACGATATAATTACTATCTAAATTAAGAACAGCCTTAATCTGCGTGATTAACAGGCAACCATTAATTCCATTTCCTGTGGGAAAGAGAATCATCTTCAGCGGCGTGAACATCGGCGGGTCAGAGCAGAGCGTTCCTTCCTCGCTCCCTCTCCCCTCAAACTAAGAAAAAACGTCAGATTTTTTCCACGGCGGAGACGACGCTGAAGAGAAACCCCCGGAAGAGCAGGGGTTCCTCGTGGACCAGGTGCTGGAGATCCCCAGATCCGGCGTCCAAACGCAGCGCCGGTCGCAGTGATGCTCTTCACAGCTGATTGGACTCCTCCGCCTGAAGAGGCAGCTATTTGTGACTTCCAGCGGAGGACCTGGCGGGGTGTGAACGGCAGCTCCGGGCCCTCAGCCTGAGCCCCGGGCCGGGGGGGCTCAGCGTCGCAGAGTAATTACCAGGTTACTATTCAGCGAACAATTTCCTCAAACAAATTCCACTGAAGAGGCCAAATCATTTAGAGTGGCACTAAACCGAGCTGACGGATGCTAGTTTGGGCGGCGGCGGCGCTGAGGGGGCGTGCATTGATCCCGGCGCTTTCCAGGAACGACCTCAGGTCTCGGGCCAACCCTGAACAGGATAGACGGGGATACAAGTTGCGATGACTAAATGTTTCTTCTTTGTGCTCGGCTTCTTTCTGTGAATGTGTTCTTATCATTGTCGGGAAACTAGCGTACGGCATGACGAAAGCAATCCATTTATTATCTACACCGCTTCTCCGTCAGTCAGGGCCCAGCTGCCATTGGGCGAGAGGCGGGGCTCACACTGGACAGGGCCATCACATGGCCACCTACGGAGACATACAAGCATTCGCCCTCCTTCTCAGGTCACCTGTCAGCAGCCAATCACAGGGCTACATATAGAGAGGTACGAGCATTCACTGTCTTTCCCGATTGCACAGACTTGTATGCTTTTGGACTGAGGCTGGAAGCCGGAGAACCTGCGGGGGGCCCGTGCAGGCACAGGTAGAACATGCAAGCTCCACCCAGAAGGGTCCCGGTCGCCTCCCGCATTTGAACTGGAGACCTTCCCCCTGGGTGACTGGGCGGCACCACCGAGCCACGCCCGAGTTTCTTACGGTACTCTTGAAAAGGACGGATCGTCCCGAAAGTACCTTCTGCTATACGGATTTCTGTTTTGCAGCCTTGTTCCTCCACGCCATCCAGCGTGCAGTGGCATGCAGCGCCTGAAACCAGACTCCCAAACACCGTGAGGGATTGGGTTGCACCCAATCTTCTTCAGAAGAAGGAGAAGAAGAAGAAAAAGAAGGAAGCCCTGTATTTGGTCACGTTTGACCCCACAGGGACAGTGAAAAATATGCAAAATAATTCAATTAAAAAAACACAAATGGACGATTCAATAGATAAATCCTGCAAACATGGAGGAGCTGTAGAAAAGGAGAAGAGCGGTGCAGCACCGATCCGGCAACCCTCTCCGGAGGGCAGGTGGAGCAGGCTCCTGCCGCGCCCTCCACTAAAACCAACCACAGGAAAGAGCAGGAGAAGGGGGGCGGGGGTGCGAGTAACCCGAGCTCGCTGGATGATTGATGCGGGGGTGCGGTTGGGGGGCGAACGGGTCGGCGGGGGGGTGCAGAGGGAGGGGGACGCCGCCGCTCAGCCACCTGCCATTCGTCATGCGATGTCAGCGGCGGCGGGCGAGCCGGACGTATTCCGATGATGGGCCATCAAATACAGCTTTGGAAGCCCCAACTGTTCCCCCGCTAGAACCTGCAAAACATCTCATCCTGAGGCTCCATCCGGCCACTTCTGGGATTTATGTCCAAGAAAACCAAAGTAGATTTTTCATGTTTCTTATTTCGAGGTTCTCCGTGTTCTCCGGGGGGGTTCCTCGGGTTCTCCAGGTTCCTCCCACAGTCCAAACACATGCGGGAGGTTCTCCGGAGACCCAGAATGATCCAGACGTGTGAATGGTCGGTTGTCTCTATAAGTGGCCCTGTGATTGGTCCAGGATGAACCTCACCTCTGGTCCTATCACAGCTGCGACTCTGCCAGTTCAAGGTTAAGAGCTCATCTAGATCGCTCTTTCCCGAGCCGCCTTCATTACATCAGCCTTTCCATCTATTTGTATGTACAGTCTCAATAGGCTCCGCCCCCTCCTCTCCGTCCGCACCCCCCATGGGTCACTGCAACGCCGTTCTTTTCGCCGTCCACAACAAATCCGTCCGTTGGACCGTTTTTCAGTGAACATTTTCAGCTTCTGTCTTCTTCAGTGTTTTATTTCAGCTGACAGAACATCATTGGCCGGCCTCTGAGGGACAGGAAGTCAGCTGACGTCACGGTTCAGGTGAACCGCAGCGTTTAGAAACACGTGTTTCCACTTACATTCATTAGCAGGAAATGTAAGTTTGAGTTTGTGTAGCTTTACTGAATAAATCATTGGGAAAACAAAAACAAGCAGGAATGTGTCCAGAAGAACGGCACATTCCTCCTTCTCTTTTCCCATCGAAGACAATAAATTCTCTTTTGGCTTTTCGAACGACGCACACACTCAGACGCTGACCTACTTTGAGATGCACGGCGTATGTTGGTAATTATGTCTGATGACGTTCTGTTGATCAGGAGAAACCATGTGATTCCTTCGTTAACAAGCTGAAGGCATCATCTGGTCTGACGGAAAAACCACATCACAAGAGCCCACAATGAATCAGTGGTTAGCGACCAGGTCCCTGGTTCAATTCCAACAGGTTCCTCTCACAGTCCAAACACCTGCAGAAGGTCCATTGGAGACCCTTCACTGGACAGACGTGTGAACGAGAGGGCGAATGAATGCTTGCATGTCTCGATATGATACTTCAATGAAGGAACTGATCTTTCTCGGTGTCTGACGTGTGAATGAGAGAGTGGATGGTTGGACGTCTCTATACGTGGCCCTGTGATTGGTCCAGGGGGAACCCCGTCCGCCTCTCGCCCAATCACAGCCTGTATAGCGGCTCCGTGTTCGGGGGTGAACGCGGCAGCTGGGAGAATCCTGAGTGTCCGTCAGGTTTCCCCCCCGAGTCTCCATCCCAGCTGCGGACGCCGTCAATCACGCACGCCCCGACATGCTAATCGCCACGGCGATGTATGCGACCGCGAGCGAGGCTCTTTTTATGGGCGAGCGTCACGCCACGCCGTCAGAGCGGCGACCGAGCAGGCCGCGCACACACACACACACACACACGCACGCACACACACACACACACACACACACACGCACACACACACACACACACACACACACACACACACACACACACACACGCTCCCGCTCCCCTGTCATCTCAGTGATACACAAGGTCATTCACACTGACGTTTTCAATCTCAGGCAGCTCCGTCGAACCTGCACTTCAAACTATTGCAGCTTCGCCTGGGAGAAAACGGTAGAAAGGACACACACACACTCACGCACACTCACATGCGTGCGCACACACACACACACACACACACACACACACACACACACACACACACACACACACACACACACACACACACACACACACAAGACACTGACACGGTCTCTTAAATCAGCTCACCGTGCGACGCCCCGCGGACTCATCTGCGCTCCCGACCCCTGGACATGACGCGGCCCCTTTTGAGAG
>CAAKHD010013793.1:26647-39184 GCA_901007705.1 Fistularia tabacaria | reverse complement strand
TTTTTGGGAGCGCGCCTCTCCACGCCGTCAGAGCGGCGGCGCGCGGGCGCGCACACACACACACACACACACACGCACGCACACACACACACACACACACACACGCACACACACACACACACACACACACACACACACACGCACACGCACAAACACACACACACACGCTCTGGCACGGTATCTTAAATCACGGCACACTGCGACATGCCTCGCCGACATTTCCGATTCCGACTCCTGAACATGACGCGGTGCCATTTGAGAAGAAAACAAAAGCAAGCCAGTGACGTCAACAGGAGTGCAGGGCTGGAGAAGATGGAGGAGGTGAGCTGCGTCCTTCAGTCACCCATTCATTCATTCATTCATTCATTCATTCGTTTCATTCGTGTGTGTGTGTGTGTGTGTTCAGGAATCCATCCTGAGGGACTGCACACATTCTAGATGTTCTGCTCGGAGACGTACAGGAATGGGTTAGACTGAGATGGTTTGGACCACAGACAGAGGAGGGATGGAGCAGCTCGGGTGGAGGGACGCTGCGGTTGGAGGAGGTCTGCAAGAAGACTCGGGGAGAGGGTTTAGATGGAGGCGGGTGATTGAAGAAGCAGATGAAGACACCGTCCAAAGCACGGCAGTGGAGAGCCTGCAAACATCTAAAGATTTTGACTATATTTTCTACGACTGCAACCAGGGATCTTCACCGCGTGGATCCTCATCAACAAGCACGCCTTCTCTCCGTCTCCAGCGCGGCGGTCCACCTCCGTGACCTCTCTGCAAGAAGAGGCGAGGGAAGCAATCCAGCGGAGGAAGTCACGCTAATTGATGCGGAGGCCAGACGAGCTCCACCTGACCGGGAGCCCAGGAACCGCTCAGCTCTGCTGGCCAATTAGGAGCTGCTCCACAATCTCCATCTCCTTGAACCCAGGCAGAGCCTAATCAAGCGCTAATGGTCCTCTGTAGATGTTTGCGATGATCCTTCAGGGTGCAACGGAAACCCGGAGGAAAGCTTATCGGACGATAATTACAGACGGAACGCTGGAATGCTGAAAGAAGGAGTGCGGACGGCGAGCGGGAGGCCGGGAGGCCATTTCTTCACGGCGCGGTGGACGGTGAAGATCCGGCTCCAGACGTGTGCGAGGGAAGCGGGGAAATGAGAAGATAAGCCCTGGTTTGTTCAGAGAGGAACACGAGTTCCCGGCTTCGCAGACGGCCTGTTCTGGTTTTCCAGAGGAACGCCGGAGGTTCAGGAGGTCTCTGGTCTCTGCAGCGTCTGCCGGCCACGTTCTCATAAGAACACCAGATCTGTGAGACGTTCTGCACCACCAGCTCATGAAAGTGGACCGAGAAATTCAATCCGGCACGGATGAAGGAAGCCACAGCAAGAAGGTCCCCGGTTGGATTCCCACAGGGGGCCGTCCTGTCTACATGTTCTCCTGGTGTCTGCATGGGGTTCCTCCACACAAGAGAAGATGATGAGGGAGTGAGTGAGTGGATGAGTGAGTGAGTGAGTGAGTGGGTGAGTGAATGAGTGGATGAATGAGTGGATGAATGAGTGAGTGAATGAGTGAGTGAGTGGATGAATGAGTGGGTGAGTGAGTGAGTGAGTGAATGGATGAATGAGTGGATGAATGAGTGAGTGAGTGGATGATGAGTGAGTGGATGAATGAGTGAGTGAGTGGATGAGTGAGTGAGTGAATGAGTGAGTGAGTGGATGAATGAGTGAGTGGAGTGAATGAGTGAGTGAGTGGATGAATGAGTGAGTGGATGAATGAGTGAGTGAGCTGCTGTTGTCCTGTCACATCCGATGCTGGTTTAGTTGTGACGTGTGACAGCGCCGCGGCAGCGTCTGTGTTTAACCGTCGGTTGAAGAGGCAGTGAAACCGTCAGGAGACTTTTGACGTCAGAGAAGGAGCTGCAGGCCAGGATTCTGCCCGGCTTCTTGTTTTTCTTCTCCGGCCGTCAGGCTCGGTGAGAGAGCGGCGCCGTTCTCGGGCCGGAGCTCGGGCCGCCGCGCACGACTCAGAGACAAAACGCGCAAAAGCGCCCGGAGTCCCCGCGCGGCCGCGGCGCTCGGAGGGACGGCTCGACGGCCGGCGCCGACTCTAAACGAGGTCAACTGGCGGGAGCGGGCCGGGGCGGCGCCGGGCTCTGGGTCAGCTCCAAAAACCAGAGCCTCGAACGGCGGCCGGATAAACACTCCCAGAAGCCTGGAGGGAGCTCGGCGTCCGCGGTCGGGCCGCGACCGGCAAACGCAGGCGGCTTCCACCCACAGCGGCCGCTCGCCCCCGGAACGAACGCCGTCGTGAAGGTGTGCGGATTCGCTCCGCGCACCCTCACCGCCGCCGCCGCGACCAGCGGCCCTGAAAATGGAGCGGCTGCAGGACGACGACAAAAATGATTACGTCTGTATTTATAGAGCACTTTTCAAAATCTAATTTGCCCGCTGCGTCCCGAGGCGAGCTGAACAAACAAAACCGGCAGGAGGAAAACACACACACACACACGCACACAGCGTTTTGAGGGATAAATACAAATAAGAATAATTCTATGGCAGGAAAAAAAAAAACAAATATGAAAAAAGCGTTTAATGAGGCGATTAAAAAGAAAATGAAGATTTAAGTTGTGAGAGGCTCCGCGATGCATTCAAAGACAGGCCGGAGAGACGGAGCGTTTACCCGTCTGGGTCTTCATCACGATCTTTTACGTTTCCGCTAAAGCGCGGTCAAACCGTCGTCCTCGGCGTGGAGAATCCTAACCTGCAGCTTCTCCTGAAGAGGCGCCGCTCACAGCTTCAGGACCTCTGGTGGTTCCACACCTGAAGTGTCAAGATGGAGCTGCTTTTGCTCCAGGAAGGACCACGGCGAGGACCTGTGTGAGACCTGCACCTTCAGCTCCACACTCCAACACAAACCACCGAAGAACCACGGAGGTGAAGCTGCCACATGGAACAACAACCATGGAGCATCAGATGGTGGAAGGGTTTCTATCTTCTCCCTGCTCTGCTTCACCGTGTGAAGAACCCCGTTAGCCGTTAGCTATCTCTGCATCTATTCTGGTCCAAAATGTAGATGTTCCTCTGCGAGCTCCCTTTCTCGCTGCTTTTTTCCATTTTGTCCCAAGAAAACATCTGACCAGGATGGATTTTCCAAATGCTGCTCAGCAGTCTGCTGGACGTGTCTGCTCGTGGGCGTGGCTTATGAGTTCCACCAATCACCAAGCACCTACAAGTTCCTACGGAACCCTCTGAAGCCTCTGCCTCGGAGCAGGAGCTGAGCTCCACGGCCCCTGGTTCCTCTGCTGAAGGAATGCCCACAACAACGGCCCTGTTCGCGAAGGTCCTGGGAGCTGCAGAAGGTTCCTGCAGCGTGAAGGGCTTTTTGTGGACGGAGTCCAAATCCAGATTTCTTGACGATAATTCACCTATTTATCAAAAAAGATGCTTCTTCGTCGTCGCGCCTCGTGACCGGTGGATGTGGCAGCGGTGGAGCTCATCTGAAGACCCGGACCTCCGCTGGGATCTTTCTCCTGCCGTAAACGCGGCTGCAGATGTTCCGTCTCTTTTGTTGTCTATTTTGGTCCTTCTCAGCCGTGAAGCTGCACTCCTTTCCCAGCCGGATTAACGTCACCTCTCCATTCCGCTCCTCCGATCCTGCCGGGTTTCCTGCGCTCGGCCCGGCGTCGGGCCGCGGGGGGAGCATACAAGTCTTCAAAGCCTTTCCATGTAAATTCTGATTTCCGGCATTAGCCACAGAGGCTAATTAGCGGCGCGGAGGTTAAGTAGCTGCCAGGGGGCGAGAGCTACAACCAGACGCGCCCTTTGATCGGTCGTCCCCCCGCGTTGCGGACGGTCTCCCTCAACGTTGATGTTTTGTTCCGTTTTTGTTTCGGTCGGTCGGCGGAGAGCTTCTGACGCCGTTCCACGCCCTCTCAGAAAAACAAGAACAGAAATATTCCTTGTGATGGAAAAACACCCGTGCGCTCCTGCCGTCTGGACGCCGCGGGGTTTCTTGAACCCATTCGAGAACTTTGGATGATACGACAAGATCCCGTCCACCAATCGCGAGGTCCGAATCCGCCCGTGCCTTGAAAGGATCGGCTGACAAACGGTCAGTCCTGCAGGAATCGGCCCGAACCCACCGAAGCTGCGCTGGCAATCGTTGAGCTAACGGACATGGAGGGTCTTCAGCCTGTTCAAAGAAGAAGAAGATTCAAAGAAGAACGCCGTGCCCGATTGGTGGGCGGTCGAGAAAAAACGGATTAAATATCCGAGTCACGTGACGGCCCTGATCAGCAGAGAGATGGAGATGATTGAGGAGGCGAAGGAGCTGCAGCAACACGACCAGACGCATGGGTTCCTTCAAGAACAACAAAACACAAATCACATTTGCTCTCACACACACACACACACACACACACCATCCCATGGATCTGCAGAGCTGCAGAGGGATGGAGGGATGGAGGGATGGAGGGATGGAGGCTCCTCCACTCCAGAGATGTTCTGCGTTTACTGTCAATCCGGTGGATGCACGGCGGCGTCGATCTCCGCTCGGCTCCTCTGGTGAGAAGGAGCTCCAGTGGATGAGGAGGAGGAGGTCCAGGGTTGGCTGGGACCCTTCAGCCTGGTTTGGTTCCACGCTGAAGGTCCACGACGCAGGGGTTGCCAATGAATGAGGCCGTTGGAAAAGCAGCGCGCTTGTTTGACACGAACGGAATGGACGTTCTGTCTTTGGCTGAGGAGCTTCTCAGTCGTCCAGGTCCCGGTGAATTCTTGTGGAGGCAAAGGAGCAGCTTTTGGGGGCGACCTGGATTAGCTCATCGCTAAAAGTTGCTCCTTTTTCCCCGCGGACGAAACCCCCGTTAGCGGAACCCAGGGGTCGTCAACCCGCGGCTCCCTGAGGCTTTTGGAAATAATTAACCAATATTCAATTCAAATGTATTTTACCTTGAAAATGTCATTTCAAAGCCGAAGACGATGGCGATCTCGTTGCATCTCAGTAAAACGTGGCGCAGCTTCCAGTCCCGTGTGCAGGTGTGACATGCAGACGCCGAGAGCTGAGCTTCAGCAGAACCAATCACTCTCAGCAAGTATCGGCAAGATTCGGGGTTGACGGCCGACTGCACGCAGCAGCACTCAGAGCGGACGCCGTTTCTGCTTTGCTGCCGATGGATCGTTTAAGTTCATGAATCCAAGGAGGACCCAAGTCGACGTTGAGCGTTTTGCTTCAAAGTCGCCTTCGACCCGACCTCTTGTGTTCGGCCTTGAAAATGTTTGGCCGCCTGCGAGAACGTCATTTCGTTTCCTCTGCAGTCGGTCATTGATTTAAGGAACAGCAACTCGTATTTTGTTCGTCGGCGGCAGGAAAGTAAAAGAAATCAAGGTTCTCTGCCGCGTTCATTCATTTGAAAAGCGTCTCCCGCTGTTTTCTTCACTGCGGGGAAACGTCTCCGGTGGCTCTGGAGCCCTGGCCTCACCGATCATCTCTTCCATTCGCTCAACGTCACCGAGACCCGCCCACAACCCCGGCAGTTCTATTCCACATCTCCACACGGGTCACGGGCCCTTCTAAGAGAGAAGATGTTCAAGAAGATCTCCACAAGACGGACCGGGACGCCCAGAGGGCCGTGAGATGACCAGGTCTGCCCTGAAGAACACCTGACCCTCTCAGAGCTGCAGGAACATTCTCAAGAAACGACCAGCTGGAACCTGCAGAGGCCACGGTGAGAAGGTGAGGCTCGCAGGGCGGTTAGATGGACCCGTGGAAGTTCTCCGAGCAGAACATCCCACAGTACCCACAGTCACGCTTTAGACTGGCTCGTTCGACTCGGTGAGGAGCAGAGGTTAGCTCCGCCTCCTCGCAGCCAGGAGGTCCCTGGTTGGATGCCCAGCGGGGACCTTCCTGAGTGGAGTCTCCATGGGTTCCTCCCACAGGCCAAACACTTGCAGGAGGTTCACCGGAGAACCTTCACGGTCCAGACGTGCGGATGAGAGCTCTGCGGCCCAGCGATCCAGCAGCTCGCCTCTCGCCCAATCACAGCGGAGATGGGCTCAGGCAGCCCCTCAGCGCAGGAAGCTTATCTCCATGGAAGAGCGTAGACGCGTGGACGTCGGTGGCCGGTGCTTCCACTGCGCTTTTCCTGACGGCCTGTTTTCTGAGCGTCGAACTCTTCAAAAACACTGGAAAAGACTGCGTTCTCAGTGTCTCTGCCGTCTGAGGACACTGAGGTGGTTTGCTGTCTGGAGCTCCATCCACAACCCGACGCCTCCGGCTGGAGATCAGACGTCTGGACGGCGGCTGGAGGAGCGTCGGTGCTTGTGGTGTCCTGACTCCACGTCTCTTCTCCTCCCTGCTGCTGCCTCTCGTGCATCCACGTCATCTTTGCCACTCCCTTCCTGTTCTTGCCCTTCTCGTCCTTTTTGCTTTCTATTCTCACCCTTGCTGGGTTTTTAGCTTTTGTCCATTCTGTCGTCGGTTTTGTCCCTGTTGCTGTTCACCTTGCTGCCTATTTTATTTATTCATAGATATATTTTAGATTATTTATTATTTTATTTTATTTATTATTTCAGATTTATTCTCACCCTTGCTGTTTTATTTTCATTCTGTTGTCTACGTTGTCCCTGTTCTTCACCGTGCTCACTATTCTTTATTCAGTTATTTATTTTTAGATATCTTTTGACTGTCTTTTAGATTATTTATTTTATTATTTTATTTTATTTATTATTTCAGATTTATTCTCACCCTTGCTGTTTTATTTTCATCTTGTTGTCTGTGTTGTCCCTGTTCTTCACCGTGCTCACCATTCCTTTTTTTTATTTCTCATTTATCTTATTTATTTTATAGATATCTTTTGACTATCTTTTAATTGTCTCTTTTATTGATATTTCTGTTCCTATTTATTGATATTGTTATAGTTGCGCTGCAGTGACAACAGAGTTTCCCCTTTGGGGATCGATAAAGTCTGATCGTATCTTCTCTGGAACTCTGTCGCCGGCCGTCACCAGCGTGTCGCGCGTCACGTCTGCCACGGTTGCGTCTTCGGTGGAACGTTGTGGTTCCCGTCGAGAAGCGGAGGAAAGACAACTTCTCCTCCGCCGGAACGACCGTGCGAATGACAACAAATGAAAAAAGTGTTCGCTGCCTGGCTCGTGACACGGTGATTGATTGCTTCACGTGGGGTTTTTCCAGAGGAGGCCGGGAGGATCCCGCTAATGCATCCTGCCATCCATCCCTCAAAGTCACTTCCAACGATTTGCTGCTGGCGGCTGGAATGTGTACATTTCACTCTGGCGGGAAGCTCAAAGTGTTTGTCTCCTGCAGACACTCGCAGGCGCCTGAGATAAAGGACTTGTTCACACAGCTGCCAACCGAACGGATGGCTTCGGCTTTATCTGGCTAAGTTATGGGCTGCTGCCGCTGTAAAGATTGCGGGGTAAAGAAAGGAAAAAAATAAAAAGACGAGGAGATGCAAATCAGGACAAGGAGAGGCTGCGGGTTCAGGTCGGCTCTGAAAGCCCTGGTTCTTCTGAGATCCAGCTGGTGTCTCGGGAAGCTGACGGGGGGATTCAAGGTCGGGGGTTCCAGGTCAACACAGCAGGACTTTTATTCAGATCCACATCTGTCAGAGAAGCAAACTGCTGGAGAAACGGGTTCCAGAAGGTTGGAATGGGTGGACAAAAGTGTCAGGGGTTCCATGAGATAGAAGAACATCAGCCAGAAGGAAAGGAAAGGTGGAGGAGACAGTGGTGAGAGCAGAGATGATGGATGGTTTGGAGAAAAGACAGGAGGCAGAGCTGGAGGTGGCAGAGATGAAGATGTGGAGGTTCTCTTTGGGAGTGACCAGGATGGAGAGGATCAGGAATGACATGCTAGATGTTTTGGAGAGAAGGTCAGAGATGGTTGGGTCATGGACAGAGGAGGGAGAGTGAAGATATTGGAATTGGAGGTCTAGATGAAGACCAGAGAGAAGATGTATGGAGGTAGTGAGAGAGGACATGAAGAGAGGAGGATCCAGAGAACAGGCTGAGATGGAGAAGGTGGACTGGCTGTGGAGACCCTGAAGGAGAAGACCAGAGGAAGATGACGACAATGACAAAGCTTAATCCGGCTTCTCGACTTACATTTGAGGGACATCGATGAGTAAACGCTCATCTCAACGACCGTTTCCTCACTTCTGTGCAAAGACCCTGATTGATGCTGATACTCGATTCTCTTTCTTTACATTCCTTTCACTCTGGTTTTCTTTCTTTCTTTTGATCTTTCCTGTTTTCACGATTTCATGATGAGCGCAGTTTCAGGGCGCCGGCGAAATCCGATCAGAGGATGGAGCGTCGGCCACGAAGGGGGGGCTTCCGAAGAGGCGGCCCGGCCGGCGGGTCGCCAGGGGACGCCGCGTCCGGATCACCGCCCGCTCGTGGACAAAGGCCTCGGAAACGATTCGACGTTTGGAAAATGTGTCCGAAGACGGATGTCAAGACAACTTGTTTTGGAGAAATTCCCCCGTCTCCCGTCCGGCTGTGCGCGATGAGGCGTCTCTCGGGTGTTTTATGTTGAAAATCCTGCTGTTTCTGGAAGTGACTTCCGTCCCCTTCCGTGCATCTGCTCCGTGTCCTGTTTTTCCTCCGGCGAGGGCAGAGAGCAGCCGCCGCTCCCCCGGCAGGCGGGTACGATCAGCATCGTCGCACACCAATTAGCACAACCGCCTGACGACATGCGGTTCACAACATTTTCCTCTTCCAGACAACCGGCACGACTGAGAAGTTCTGTAAGGCGACGTCTCAGGAGAAGGTGGAGACAACTGCTGCTCTCTAAATGAGAGCAGGTCGGCGTCGGGTTATTGTATTTCTTTTCCCCGTCGACGGTCCGAGCCCGGTTTCGTTCTGCCTCCTCCGCTCGCCCGGAGAATCGGTCATCCGTAGCATCTGCCTCCGTGTGAGGCAGGACCGCCCGCACGCTCGGCTGGACAGACGGGAGGGGGCGGCGGAGGCCGAGACCGGCGCGTCTTTGTCGCATCCCATCGCCCGTTTAAGAACCAGAAGGACGGGAGCGCGGACGCGCCGTGCGTGCGCACGGGGAGGCGAACGGGATCACGGACGGGTTTCCGATCGGCGCCGTTTCCATGTCAAGACACTGACTGTTGATCTCGATCGAGGGAAGCTGCCGCGCGGTGAGACAACAGCAAACCCGCATCCCTGCGGACGCCTCGCCTCGCCTCGCTCATACCTGCTCGTAGCCGCTCGTAGCCGCTCGTAGCCGCTCGTAGCCGCTCGTACCCGCTCGTAGCCGCTCGTACCCGCTCGTAGCCGCTCGTACCCGCTCGTACCCGCTCGTACCCGCTCGTAGCCGCTCGTAGCCGCTCGTAGCCGCTCGTAGCCGCTCGTAGCCGCTCGTACCCGCTCGTACCTGCTCGTACCCGCTCGTAGCCGCTCGTACTCGCTCGTAGTCGCTCGTACCTGCTCGTACCTGCTCGTACCTGCTCGTGCGAGGCGGCCCGTCGCCTCGACAGACACAAAGACAACACGCTGTAATTACTGTATGCACAAGATGACTATTATGTGAGAAGAGCCGGTATTAGCACGCCGCCCGGCTAATGCACATCCCCGTGAGGTAATGAGCTTGTTTGAAAATCTCCACAGCTCCATTTAAAGTCCTGCGTTTGCACCTCTCCGCGCCTCCACCGGCAGATACCATGATAATGAGCGCTCCGACATGTCGCGCATCTCGCAACACGCCGTGACCACGCCGGCTTTCATCGCTCAGCCGGAAGCGAGAGCACACACACACACACACACACACACACACACACACACACACACACACTCCTGCACGGTTAGCACTCGCATATCATTATTTTTGCCAGCCGGGCTAAAATCCATCCTGGTAACAATGTATTTCTCCCTCCATAGGCGTCCGACACACACACATCCATGTCACTGACTGTCCGCGGAGAGGTGGAAGTACTCAGACAAAGAGAGGGATTAATAATTCACAGAGTCTCACTGCAATCCATTACATCACATGCATTATGAAGCAGTCTGATCTGCAGCGCCTCTTCACAATCTATTGCTCTTAATGACGGGACCGAGGCGGCAGGTGAGCGAGTATCGGGGGGCATCGACCGGGGAAAGCGGCGGCGGCGGCGGAGGAAGAGGAGGAAGAGGAGGATCACGGCGAGGGAAAGGCGGCGGTGAAAGCGAGGGGATGTAATGTGTGTGTTGTGATGAAGAACAAGCTGACAGGACACGGATTACACGGCGCCGTAACCTGATACTTGTCAACGGTTCCCGCCAGAGGAGAGTCCCGTCTCGACACTTCATCTTCTCGGAGGGCGGAACGGAGATCTGGGATTCCGACCCGCTCACAACGGACTCGGCCCTCCGAGAAGGAGTGATTCCACGAGGAGTGAACGGAGAAGACGCCACAGAACTTCCTCCCGAGGAGCTCCCAGCAGCCGGACGGTTGCATTCTCTCTCTGTCAACAAGAACCTGAGCTTTGGAGATGCTTCTGGACACTCTCACACATCTTTCTTCTTCTCCTCCTTAGGGCTGCTCCTCACAGGGGTCACGACAGCCGATCACCCGCCTCCTCCCGTCCATCCATTAACCTCCTCTCTGGTCCAGACCTCCTGCCTGGCAGCTCCAACCTCAGCATCCTTCTACCCAGATCTTCTCCAGCCCTCCTCTGTCCACGTCCAAACCATCTCAGCATCACTTCAGAACATCTACACGTGCTGTCCCTCTGATCCTCTCCATCCTCCTCCCTCCCACAGAGGAAGCTCCACATCTTCACCTCTGCCGCCTCCTGTCTTCGACCCCACGGCTGCTCCTCACCTCCGTCTCCTCCACCTGTCCTCACCTGCAGATGTCCTGGACCGCAGACGCTACAAGTGCCGTTGAGATGCCAGTTAGCCAACGTGTTGTCCGCCCAATGACGGTCCAAGGACGAGGACGAGCGGTTTAGACAATGAATGAAACATCTGTGATGTTCAGCAGAAGTGGCAGCAGGTCACATCAGGAGACCGGAATCATCGTTCTCCATGAGCTCTATAGATTTAGTGCCATTTAGTGCCGGATTCGTCGGCGCAGTTCAGACGCCGCGGACAAAAATCAATCCTCCGTCTGCTGCGCGCACTCACCTCCATCGTGGTCGGGTTGCAGCGGTGGGTTCCAGCAAACCAGCCATCAGCGGAGCACTGGTCGATATCAACATCCTGCAGATTAACGTCCACGCGCACCACTCCCCTGCAAGAAGGAAGCAGAAGGTGGAGAAATGTGAAACCTGCGTGGCAGATGAACTGGACGCGTGACACATTCAAGGTATGCCTCCCGAGCCCGTATTGGTTCTGCGGATCTTCTTCCCGCATTCGTCTCAAAACGACGACCCCCGAAAAACAAAAAAACAAAGTCAAGGCCGCAACTCCGGACGAGGTTGAAGCAGCGTCAGATCGCTCGGCTCAGCGACGCGGCGGAGGAGACGAGCGGAGACTCCAAACCAGGCTGCCGAGGATTTACACTTCCTTAGCTGCCTAAATCTCTATGAAGAGAAGGTCGGGCTCCCCGGCGGTGAAGGTCAGCCTCTCTGATTCCCGCGCTCTTTTGATTTTCTGACGGGCTGAGCCACAGGAGGTCCGGCCCGGGAGTTGAAGGTATGGATTCGGTCTGCATGCGACACGCGTAGATGCAGAACCCCCCCCCCCGTACAGGATTCCCTTCCTGGCAAATGTGCAGGCGCAGAGCCGCCCGAGGCGCTGCGTCTCTGAAGATCTGTCGTGACTCCGGACGCTGCGGAGGAAACTCAGCGTGACACGGGAGGTTCGGGGGGGCTGAGCGGCTCTCCTCTGACCTGCCAAAACACACCAGGTTTAAAGTTCTGCCTTGACTTGGATGAAGACAGGACACACTGGGACCGAGAGCTTCCTCCTCGCAGTCTCCTCAGGGTTCCTCCCACAGTCCAAACACAAGCGGGAGGTGCAGCGGAGACCCTGCATCGTCCGCACGAGTGAACGAGAGGGGGAACGGTTGGACGTCTCTATATGCGGCCCCGTCATCGGTCCACGGTGAACCCCGCCTCTGGCCCGACCACAGCTGGGATGGATTGTTCAATGAACAAAAAGCTCTCCCTGCCGAAGGTGTGGAATTGCTTGTTTTTTTCCCAGACATACTTGACGGACTCTCAGGCACAAGCTCCGGGTCCGAACCCCGCCGCCGTGGCCTGATCTCCAGGCGTCCGGGAGGTGGTTTACTACGCCCGGCTCCCCGTGGACACCGGCTGAGCGCGGCGCTGCGTGTGTGCCTGCGCCGTTATTAATAACCGCGGCTTCAGCGCTGCCTCGGGGCAAACTGACCTTGCTGTTTTCCACGCCGCCGCTGCTTTGTTTTGCCCAGAAATTACCTCCGTTTCAATTCGCTGTTATGTAATAAAGAGAGAGAGAAGGCGCACGAAATAGGCTACCGACGCTCGCGGCACAGCGACGCCGACACCCGGGGTTCATCACAAAGTCTATTTGATTGGCCGAGGGGGCGAAAAAAATCCTAGATCGGAAGAGCG
>CAAKHD010013793.1:2500-12689 GCA_901007705.1 Fistularia tabacaria | reverse complement strand
CCAGTCAGGGGGTGCCGCGAGGAATTCTCCTACAAGGGCACCCTTCCCCCCCGCCCCCAAAAGCTCCACCCAGGGGAGTCTTTCCAAAGGGGGGGGGGGGGGGGACTGGCAGTTTTCTGAGAATGTGCATTTTTAAACTGGCAATTACAGATTCCTCTGTGTGTGTGTGTGTGTGTGTGTGTGTGTGTGTGTGTGTGTGTGTGTTCGTTCGTCTAAACAGTGTCTCCTGTTTCGTGAGCCCATAACAGAACTGTTTCCCACACAGAGCACCGAGGGTTCTTCTGGAAAACCCCAATACACCCTCAGGTACCAATGACTCACACACAAACACACACACACACACACACACGCACACACACACACACACACACCGTGCAGGGCGCTAACCAGACCACGGGGAGCAAGCAGGGGTTGGGTGTCTTCTCGCCCAAGGACACTTCTGGCGCCCTCTCCAGCCCTCTGGTGCAGGACACGTGGTGGAGATAATGAATGATGGAACGCGTTCAAGTGCCATCAAATGCTGGAACTCCACCTCCAGCCCAGTTCTGCTCCAAGACAAAAGCCCGATAACCATCGCAGCGTTTTTGCAAAGCGCTTCGTCAAATCTGACCCCGGTCTCCGTCTCCTGACGACTGCAGACTCAAGCGATCCCGGAGATGTATGGATCTTATCTCCACGGCTGCTGAGGCAGCAGCACGCCGGCGAGGACGGGCCTCCGAGCTCCGATCCTGCTCTGCGGCTACCTTTTGGCCCGTCTCCTCCCGGTGAGGTCGCTCGCTCAGGTTTCAATGTGACGTTTGGGGGCGTCGGCTGAATTAAGGTTAGATGATCCACACCTTCCGAGGAGGTGGACGTTCTGGTCCTGAGTGGACTCTGCAGCTCCGAGCGTGAGTGAAATCCAACCATCAGACTCCAAACACCATCTAAGGCGTGAGGCAAGAGTGCTCTCTCTGACTTCACTGATGGGACAAACGTATCCACACCGAAGAGTTGAACACTGCAATGTATATATAGACTGTATATACTCTATATATAAACTGAATACTGTCCACACAGTACACTAGAAAAACACTTTACATTCTGTTTATATACTGGACACACTATCCATACTGCATTTGATTGTGTTATACATATATACACAAGCACTGTACATACTGTATATATACAGTACATACTGTATATGCACTGTACACGCAGTATATAAATAATACTGATATACAGCACATACTGTATATGCACTGTACACGCAGTATATAAACATTGTACATACTGTGTATATATATATATTGTACACGCAGTATTTAAACACTGTACACCCTGTATATATACTGTACACACAGAATATATACACTGTACATAGTGTATATATAGTCTCCATACTTTGAAAAATAATATGTAAATAATAAGATGAGATACTTTATTGATCCCCATCGGAGAAATTCAAGTACTGTCTTTGTTTACCTTCACATCATCATATATATCTGCTTGTGTATTTTTACAGAGTACACACACATACATATATATATATATATATATATATATACATATATATACACACACACACACACACACACATATATCATTATCAGCTGATGGAAAACCCGAGTAGATGATTGGTCGACTGCTGGTAGGGTTGGAGAGGCGTCTTGTTTTGCTCAGCAGAAACCCAGCGTGTACAAGGTGTACAGGGTCTACAAAGTGTACAAGGTGTACAGGGTGTACAAGGTGTACAAGGTGTGCAGGGTGTACAAGGTGTACAGGGTGTACAAGGTGTACAGGGTGTACAAGGTGTACAGGGTGTACAAGGTGTACAAGGTGTACAGGGTGTACAGGGTGTACAAGGTGTACAGGGTGTACAAGGTGTACAAGGTGTACAAGGTGTACAGGGTGTACAAGGTGTACAAGGTGTGCAGGTGTGCAGGGTGTACAGGGTGTACAAGGTGTACAGGGTGTACAAGGTGTACAAGGTGTACAGCGTGTACAAGGTGTACAGGGTGTACAGGGTGTACAAGGTGTGCAGGGTGTACAAGGTGTGCAGGGTGTACAAGGTGTACAAGGTGTACAAGGTGTGCAGGGTGTACAAGGTGTACAAGGTGTAAAAGGTGTACAGGGTGTAAAAGGTGTACATGGTGTACAAGGTGTACAAGGTGTACAAGGTGTACAGGGTGTTGTGGGGTGAGACCACCCCGTGGTGCAGACACACACCTTCACTGTCCCCTAGAATGAAAGACCGCCTGACTTTCCTTCAGTGCGTGGATGGAAGTGACAGAGGCCTCCGGCAGGGGAGACGGGGTGGATTCAGCCGGGCTCCGGCCAGCAGCTGCGCCGGCACCGGCCTTCCATCCACAGCAGTCGGACGGTTGGAGCCCGTTCAACATGAAGCAACACTTGTGCTTTCATGTTGACGCCTGGAGCTCTGAGTTCTACGTTGGCTTCCACGCTGAAGACTGGACAGACGGCGTGTCTCCAGCACGGCTTCTTCTGCAAGGTCCTCCTCCACTCATTGATACCGGTTGTCTTACGTGTCACGTCGTCCCTAAAAACACAAACATAGCACTGATATATTCTAAATATCGCATTCAAATTCCAAAGAAGACGACTTTGGAGGACACGTATGCTAGCTGTGAGACAGTGGTGAGGAGCTGCAGGTGTGACAGAGAAGTTGAAGGTGGAGGTGGGACGTCATCAGGGAGCAGCTCTGAGCACCTTCTTGTTCTCAGTGGTGATGGACAGGCTGACACATGAGGTTCGACAAGAACCTCCATGGACCATGATGTTTGCAGATGACATTGTGATCTGTAGTGAGAGCAGAGAGCAGGTGGAGGAACATCTAGAGAGGTGGAGGTTTGCTCTGGAAAGGAGAAGACTGAATGAGAGGAGCCCGGCTGGAACGCTGAGGCTGCAGGGAGTGGAGATCAAGAAGGTGGAGGAGTTCAAGCACTGAGGGTCAACAGTCCAGAGCAACGGAGAGTGTGGAGAAGAGGTGAAGAAACAGGTTCCAGCAGGTTGGAATGGGTGGACAAAAGTGTCAGGGGTTCTATGAGATAGAAGAACATCAGCCAGAAGGAAAAGAAAGGTGGAGGAGACAGTGGAGAGAGCAGAGATGATGGATGGTTTGGAGAAAAGACAGGAGGCAGAGCTGGAGGTGGCAGAGATGAAGATGTGGAGGTTCTCTTTGGGAGTGACCAGGATGGAGAGGATCAGGAATGACATGCTAGATGTTTTGGAGAGAAGGTCAGAGATGGTTGGGTCATGGACAGAGGAGGGAGAGTGAAGATATTGGAATTGGAGGTCTAGATGAAGACCAGAGAGAAGATGTATGGAGGTAGAGAGAGAGGATATGAAGAGAGGAGGATTCATAGAACAAGCTGAGATGGAGAAGGTGGACTGGCTGTGGAGATCCTGAAGTGAAAAGACCAAAGGAGAAGAAGAAGAAGGAGTACGATTTTCTGCCTCGGCCTTGTGTCTCAAACCACTGGCAGCTTCATTTCAAACAAATGGAAAATGTGAATGCAAACATTTGCAAGCTTGAACCTTCTGGGCTGGAAGGTGAGGAACCTCTGGTGCTCATGAGCAGCCTGGAGATGCTCAGAGCTGCACGGAGCTCCACCCGACGGTCCATCAATGTTCAGCTTGAGCTGCTATCGAGGTCAGGATGCATTCAAAGTCACCCTTGCCTCATGGAATCTGCGGACACCAGAAGAGAGAAGCACGTGTTCCAAGTATCTGAAGCACCTCAACATCTCCACGGGTCTTGTAGGAATTGCATTGACAGACACTGTACACGTCGAAGTCCAATCCAGGGTCATTCACGGTGCGGTTATTGATTTAGCATCACAGCGCGTCCGTTCCATCGACAATCCTGTAATTCCGCGTGGAAGAAACAGCCGCAGCTGCGTTTCCACGCCAACGGTGGCCGTGAGGTGGACCTGGGCCCGTTACTCTTAGATAACCGCCAATGAAATGTTGAATAATCAATAGGCTTTAAGTCCCGCTAGAAAACAATTTAAAGCTCTATTACGGTTTAATCAGCGTGAACACGCTGTTTTTCCTGCACCTCGGAGGGTCCGACGGAAAATCAATGTAATGGCGCGGGCGGCGTCCATCACGGGGCTCCTCAATCATTCCTCCGTCCTTCTGTCCGCTGCAGCGCTCCCACGCGCTTCCTGTCCACGCGTCTTTGTTACATTTCATTTTGTCGGTCATGCAATGAACGTCCTTTACATCACTTTCAGAAAGCAGTCCTGTATCAGGCTCTCCACCTGCTCCACCAGAGCGCCGTCCTCCGCCGGACAAACGGCGTGTCCGCGCCCGCCGGCCCCCCGCAGCCCCTCCATCAGGCCCGGGTGCATCGCGGGCGAGGACGCGGCCGACCGCAGCGTCTTCAGCTGCTCCGACGGATCTTTCGGGATATTTTGGACTTTTAAGGCTTTCAAGACGGCGGGGGCGAATTTCCCGCAGTGGGCGGTGGAGCAAAGCAGCGCCGGGCGCCGGCCGTCCCGCAGCCTGTCGCCCACCACTTTGGCCACCGCGGTGTGCGTGTCCATCACGTAGCCGGTCTGCGCGTGGACGCTCCGGACGGCGGCCGAGCAGTCGTCCTCGGAGCACCAGCCGGCCAGCACCTCCTGCCGCATCCTGGCGAGGAGAGGCCCCGGGACCCGGAAGCGCCGCCGCTCGTCTAATTGCGCGAACAGGTCCTTGACCAGACGGCCGTCGCCGTCCGACACGTGGGAGATAAACCTCTCCAGGTTGGAGGATCTCAGGATGTCTATGGCCGGGGATTGGGACGGCTTCAGGCGCCGGCCCCGGAGATCGTACCCGCCCGTGTTGATAAAGTCCGGAATGATGCGGTTCTGGTTGGACGCGCAGATGACCTTCCCTATGGGGACGCCCATTTGCTTGGCGTACACGGCGGACATGGCGTTGCCGAAGTTACCGCTCGGGATGCAAACGTCGACGGGCTCCCCGAAGGTCACGACCCCGTCCCTGCACAGGCTCAGGTAGGCGGAGGAATGGTACACCACCTGCACGGAGAGGAAAACATGAGCGGGAAACGTCGCGATCGTATCTGCCACAAAAATAAACCCGTTGGCGTGACAACGCTGATTAAAAAAACAGCAAAATAAAAGAAAACGGGATCTGCCCGTGAGAACGCCGCTCGTGAAAACGCCAGCAGGCTGACACCTGTTTCACCGGCCGCTGTCGGAGTTCAGCTGTTACCAAACTGAATAGACGACAGGAATGAGTCAGCGTTGCTACTTCAGAGAAATGTCTCGGTGACGGTCCGAAGATATGATTGGGATTGTTGTAGACGTCTTCTGCGTTCCTCCGCACGTCCAGCACATGCGGAGAAACCGACAATAAAACTGACTTTGACTTCGATATTCATGACATCTGATAAGCGATGCACTGAATTCCTGCGGGAAATAGTGGGGAGCACAGAGTCGCACATCCTGCGGGGGCCCTGATGCAGCCACTGATGCAGGCAGTGTCACTACACTGCTGAAGATGTTTGTTCCCGCGCAGCTGAAACAGTGACGGGACCGGCATTTACAGCGCCAAGTGGGACCGAAAGCACGGTTGTCACTGTAAAGGTCAGCGTCAGGCTGACCTCTGGATTTCAGCGGTGAGGATTTAAGGACCTCTCCTCTCCTTCCCGGTCGCTCAATCACAGAGACACTCAGAACACTCACATTCCCTCAGCTTGCACGCCCTCCCACCGACTCCGTGGATCGTGTGACACATTTTCTGCGCGGAGGTTTTGACTTGTGGCCAGCGGGAACGATAGCATCGCCCAGCCATTAAACTTTAACTCTCGGCCGCGACTGCATTTGAATGCCAAGACTGACTCTGCTGTTTGGGTGTAAACAATATATACATATATATTATGTGTCGGGACGGAGCCGCTTTTACCCAAAGAAATAAATTCAGACTTTAACTATTAAACTGCCTGCGAAGAGAAAGTGACCGAGTCTCTTACTTCATCGTCGTCTCGGCCGTCCTTTTTCTGCAAGTTATTATTATTGGCCTGAAAGGAAGTGCGACGTTCAAATGAAGCGGCAGCATCGTGTCGTTTTCGCGGGATGCGAACGGCAGCTTAAAACTTGCCAAAATATTGCATTCATTTAATGAAATAAACATGGATAAAGGTTTCCATGGGTTGTTTATGGCTTTGGACACTCGGTGCGTTTCCCTTTTCTGACCACACGTGCATCTGTTACATTTGGAAAATGGTTTGCAGCCCGTTTATAAGTCGCGTCAAATGAAGACTCTGAAAGGAAACAGCAGCGCTGGAATCCATCAGATGTCTGGCCAAGTGTTAATGCCTTGCTGGAAAGAATGCAGCCTGCGGTAAAAGCCCCGCCTGACAAAACATTTATTGCAGTCAGCCTCGACGCTGACGGCGGACCTACCTGAGGTAACAGCCGCGCCCAGTTGATGGAGTTGGCCGTGCTGAGCACCGTTCCGTACTCCACGGCGAGGTGACCCGTCAGCCCCGGTTCCCCGAACATCCTTTTGATGGTTCTCTGACAGAAGTCGAAGTCCGACAGGACGCCGACGGCCCTGGCGTTGCGGCCGTCGAAGCTCGTCATCTGCAGCTTCTGGATCTCGCTCACGCCGCCCTCCGGGAAAAACACCAGCACGCCCGTCCTGCGTCGGTCCGAGTCGGAGAGCCCGCCGAAGCCGCTGAGCACGGCGCCGCCCGTGTCCCCGGACGTGGCCACCAGCACGAGGTAGTTGCACATCGGCGGGAGGCAGTGGGCGAAGAGCTGGGGCATCAGTTGCAAGGCCAGGTCTTTGAACGAAGCGGTGGGGCCGTGAAAAAGCTCTTGGACGTAGGTATCGTGGACCAGGTGCTTGACGGGTGCTACAGCCTCGCTGGAGAAGTTGGAGCCGTAAGCCTTGAACACCATCCGTCTCAGATCCACGGCAGACACGTCAAGCGGGTGGATGCACTTTTCCAGAAGCACCAGCGCCTGTTCTGGGTACGGCATGGCTGCCAGTCGCAGCCACTCGCCCGGATTCATCTTTGGGA
This sequence comes from Fistularia tabacaria, assembly GCA_901007705.1. Lineage (NCBI taxonomy): Eukaryota > Metazoa > Chordata > Actinopteri > Syngnathiformes > Fistulariidae > Fistularia > Fistularia tabacaria. The sequence continues at coordinate 5,653 of CAAKHD010013793.1, read as the reverse complement.
ATCCGTTCTTCGGGACAAAGAGGCCTCCGTCCGCAGCCAGACCTTCAACCACCACATCGCTGAAGAACTTCTTCTGACCGGACGGCGCTTCACCGTCGAGCCTGGTGGACACGTAGGTCTCCTCATCGTGGTTTTGATATCGCTCCAGAGCCTTCAGCACCTTCTCCGCCACCTCCTCCGCCGTATCCCCTCGGCCGCAGAACACCCGCACGTCCAGCCACTTCTCATAGAACTGTTTCCTGAAGTGCAGAATGTCCCTCACGGACGCTCCCGCCTCTTGGCCCACGATCCTGCTCACCTTCATCCTGGCGAGACGCCCGACGATATCCTCGCTGTCCACATCCAGGTAGACGACCACCCCGGTCTGTGTGACGCGCCGCATGGCCTCGGCGTGGAGGGGGTTGGACCCCGTCAGGGAAACCACGCACCCCACGGCGGAGAAGTTACACAGAGCCTGGCCTTCCTCTTCCAGAAAGCGCTCCCCGCCGACAGCGGCCAGCTTGGCGGCGACGGGCATCTTCCACGCCGGCTCCAGGACGTCGTCGTCGACGTCCACGGCGGGCAGGCCCAGTCTGTGCGCCACGATTTTGCCCACTGTGGTTTTCCCGGCTCCAGGAGGACCCATGAGGAGAACGTTCTTCTCCTGCAGGAGGCCAGAACCAGGAGCCACGCCGGAGATGCATGACTTTGAGAAAGGACTGAGTCTGCATCGGACAGCTTTCAACGCAAGCTGCCTTGCACTCAGTAAAGCCATTGACAGGGTGTGTGTGTGTGCGTGTGTGTGTGTGTGTGTGTGTGTGAGTGTGTGTTATCCGTGCAGATGAATCCTTTGTGTCAGTCCTTTAACTCCGCACGTGTTCAGCAGCAGAAGTCACTTTGGTTGTGTTTCTTCGTCAGAAACATAACGATAGATCTATTCTACATTTAAATAACGCCCCTTCGTTCTTCAGACCCTGGTTTTCATGCATTTAAAGACCCCTCAGACGCGCAGTCGTTGATTTTCGGTGTGAAAAGTTTGAACGCTAACTCTCCTGCGGGCCCCAGAACATAAACAACTACGGGTCGCCTGGAAGGACAAACCTATCGCCGAGGGCTAAAGCGCGTTGGATTTTATTTTATTTTTTTATCCAATCAAACAAACTTCCCGTTCAGCCGTAGCACGCCTCTCCCCGGGGGATAATTTAAATTCATTCTTACGATATACAAAAAATATGAGCGACGTTTTAACAATGACTGTTTGCCGTGTTTACGTTACAGAATAAGCTAGCTGGGCTAGCTGATGGTGCGTTCGCGGGCCCTACAATTCGCCAGCTTCCTGCTAGCCAGAGAAAAAAAAAAAATCAAAAAATCTTGAAAGATATATATCGGTCGTTCTTCGCGGAATTGATGAGCTAGAGATTCGTCGATTTCTAAAATCATTTCGACAACACCGGCGAGATTCTGCGGGAAAAACCTCATCCCCGGTTTTCCCACGTACGACGGTACGCGAACGCGGCCCTGGCAACCCTTACTCTCGGTTGCCTAGCAACAGAGCAGCCGTGTTGTCCAACAACCGCTCCGGGAGGGAAAAGCCCGGTTAAAATCGGCCGTTTTGCTGTCCGCCCGGCCGTATTTCCACTGCCCTCTCAACATGTCTGGAAGCTTGTACCCTCAGGAGAGCATCTACAATCTTCTGCCGAAGGAGGAGGTCCACGTTGAGAAGCCTCCGAGGTGAGTCTCCTGGGCAGCAGCTCCGAGCAGACAGCAGGAGGACCACCGAGGGAGCAAATCAGATGCTCGTCCATCTGTGCATCCAATCTCCGGCTGATATTTCACTTCATTGGAAGGAGGAATAAAAAGGATTAGCTTGGCGTTCATTATCTATCAGTGGTTTAATTTGTCTCTCAGTGTAATCGTTGAAAGTACTTAAATTGGTTAACTGTGCTTCTCCTCAAAGATATACGTCTAAGTTCAGGCCAACCGTTGTTCTTGAGAAACAGTTAACCAGAGACGCCATGAAAACGATGGGACCGGCAAAAGTGGAGGCGCCGTCCCCACAGAAATACCTGAAGAAGCAGTCCAAAGAGCCCAAACAGCCCAAATGTGAGTCCTGCTTCCCGGTGACCTGCGACCTCCTCGTCCATCCGGGTGACCTCCGCTTTGTCTTTCAGTTCACCAGTGTCCGAATAACATCCACAAACCCTGCGCGTCCAAGAAGCCGGCGGTCCCGCTGAGGTCGGACCAGCCGCCGACGGGCGTCTACACCAAGCGAGACCTCGCCAAGACGGGCAAGGCGGTGGCCATCAAACCGGAGCCCACCAGCGTCGACACCCACCGCGGCCACAGGGAGACGCTGGAAACCTCGGGTCGCATCCCCAAATACATCTTGAAGAAGGTACTTTCACGTCAGCTGCCTGATCTCAGGGGGGGCGGATGTCGAGATGCCTTCTGATATTCCCCGATCTCCTTCCCCGGAGGATTACGGAGAAATTCCTCAGTACCTGCAGCAGCGTAAAGAGGAAGAGCAACGAGCCCAGGAGGAGTACGACGAGTACGTGAGGGAGCAACGGGAGCAGGGAGCCATGACGCACCTCTCCGACGAGGAGAGGGACGCCATGCTGGAGGTACGTCGCCCTTCATCGACGCGGTGGAGCTTCTCAAATGATGCTCGTGACAGATAGAACCTTGTGATGTTCACGGTCTACGTGCTTCATTGACACCACCCATGTTTCACTGAATCTTGTGACCATACTGCTAGCATGAATGCCTTTTACCCAAAGGAGGCACAGCAATGAGGGTCACTTAAATCTGACTATCACGATAGGGGGCGCTATTCACAACCAGCGGGAAAGTAAGGAGCGTAAAGGAACCACGGTCAGCTGGGGCGACGGCGTGGCTTCACAGTGGCGGGGGCCTCCTCGCGCTGTGTAGCGCCGGGCGTCCGTGGAAGCCGCGACGCCGTGATGTCACCCGGCGCCTATCTGACATCGCGGTCAAGTCACAGCGGCGAGGGCGTGATGTCACGTGTCCGTGCTGTCAGGCGTGAGCCTCAGCAGCTGGCCAGATGTCCATAAAAGCCCACAACCTCAGGACTGCCCACGCGAACGGGAGATGGCGCGTCCCAACGAGCGTCTTCTCGGCGGTCCGGCCGACAGCTCCAGCTCTCCGCGCATG
>CAAKHD010013792.1:53267-66169 GCA_901007705.1 Fistularia tabacaria | reverse complement strand
CCTGGAGAACCCTGCTGAGGGTACAGAGCTGGTCCACGACCAGCACCAAAACTACACTGCTCCTCCTGGATCCGAGGTTCAACCACCCTCCTCTCCAGCACCGCTGAATAGACCATGCCAGGGAGGCTGAGGAAAAGTCATCATGTTCACTTTGCTACCTCTACCTGGCACTGTGTCTCCATGTACTCCTGTCTGTTATCTTCAGTCAACTTAGTGTTCCACTTCTTTGCCGACCCCTTGCTCTGTATATACCCCTGAACTTCCTCATTCCACTACAAAATCTCCTGATCTACTTTCCTTCAAGACAACACCTGAAAATCTCCCCGACTGGACTCCTTGATCACAATACCTGAAGTTGTCTGGCCATCTGGAAGCTCTCTCTGACCACCCACAGCCTCTCGCAGCTCTCTCCCTGAAACCTATAAAACACTCCTCCCTTTTCAGCTTTAACCACTCCATCCTCTGCTCTGTATCTTTCTTGTCACCGTAGTCATCCTACAAGCCACCATCATATGTTGTCTTGCTACACTCTCAGCATCTACTCCTTTGCAGTAACTAATACTCTTTGGATTGCATTGTCAATTCAAGATGTAGTCTACCTGCGCACTCCTACCTCTGCTCCTATAAGTTACCCTACGTTCAATGTTCCCTGTGACCTACACGCTCGAGCAGTTAAGCTTGGACTCAATTCCTGTTTATTTCTACACGCTGCACAGATTTACGGAGCGCTGCGCGATTGTTCCCTCAGAGCAGAGCACTTGCACAGTGCCTAAGTTCCTGCCTTTTCCGGAAAAAAGCATTCATGACAGCCATTTCCCTCCTGGCAGTAATAGATCATTAGTACCTGTGCATCCCAATCCTCATACACTCTTCTGTCTCTATCGCACTCTTGCTTCCTATCTTTTTGTCCTCCTCTCGCTCTCTCTTTCTACCCCATTCAGTTGAGGCAGAAGGCCGCCCATGTTGAGCTGCGATTCATCCGAGGATTTTGCACCAGCAAGGCTCAGTGTTTCCTCGGCGCGGTCACCAGACGCTTGCTCCTGCCGAAATGTTAGGTTTCTGTAGAAACCGTCACCTTACAGAGTGGTGGTCCAAAGCTGCTCTAAATGGAACGTGTCATCAGACACCAGAGAAGTAAAACATGACTCAACTGGCTCTTCACCAATCGAACACTGATATTGTAACAAATATCTGTCTTCAAACAAGCTCTCGCTCCGCTGTGATGGCGCTGAAACTTTACCTGCCGACGCGATGAATGTACGACTCCACTGTAGAGGGGAAGTCGAAGTTGATGACATTGGCGACGTTCTGGAAGTCAACCCCTCTGGAAACACCGTACTCCTTATCCTTTCCCCTGCAGGGACAGTGGATCCAGTCCATTTGGAGCCTGTGGGAATTATGGTTGTGCATGCAGGGTCGTGCTGGACTCACGCCGCTGATTTCTCTGCCGCCTTCTTCTTCTTGCCCTTGGCAGCCGGTTGCGAGGCGGCGGGGTCGGCCAGACTGTGCTCGTCAGTGGCGATGATGTAATCGTAGAATCCACGGTTGAACTGGGTGATTATGTGACACCTGCAGCAAGGGACAGCACCCTGAGACCACGGCCGAAAAAAGAATGCAGAACCCCAGGGACTGACGTGAGGGGACGACCCGGACCTGGACTGGACAGGAAGCTCCGAGTTCAGCACACAGGCCGGGATGCTGAACTGCTCCATGAAGAGTTTGAGGCGGTAGCTTCGGTCCACTGTGCCCACGAACACCAGCGTCTTGCCTTGAACCAGCCGCAGCTTCAGCAGCGTGTAGATGAGCAGGAACTTGTCCTCCTCTTCGCAGCGCAGACTGAACTGCTGCAGCTGCCGGCTGTCGGGCAGCTGGGAGCCCTGGAGCTTCAGGATCACCTTACCCAGAGATAGAAAGAACACCTGACGTTACGGCAAGAGACGGATCGAACACTCGACCGGACGGCAAGACAAGGATCAAATACCAGACCTGAAGGCAAAACGAGGCTCAAACAACCGTCCGGACAGCCAGACAAGGGTCAGTCACCTGACGCGAAGGCCACACAAAGAGCAAATGCCCAACCACACCAATACAAGGAACAAACACTTGACAGGATGACAAAACAACTGACTAGACAAAAGAAACACCCGATCGATGACAAGGTACATTACAAAAACCTCTGGACTGGAAAGCAAGAAACAAATCAAATAATAGAAGTGATGGCAAGACAAGTGCAAAGCACAGCAGAGGAATGTCCTTTCTGATGCCGTTAAAGAAGTTTAACTCCAACTGGTACACTGCTGCCACCTCCAGAGACGAGGGCAGACAGCAATCTCATTGGTTGCAATCTAAAATCTCTACAGGACCTGCAGGCAAGATCCTGACTTTACATGGATGACACACCTTATTGGACGGCGATATACAGATCAAACACCTGACTAGACACGGATCTGACATCTGAATTGACTCCAAGATCCACATCAAACTCCAGACCATTGACAAGACACACTTCAAGCAATTGACTAAACAACAAAAACCCTTCATTGGACACAGGAACCCTTTCAGGTTGCGGCAGCATCTCCCACAGCACCACTGATTGACTGACGCTTCCATCTCTTTGACGAAATGGATGGGGGAGGTAACTGTACCGGGTTGTGAAGCAGCAGCTCCTTTAAGGCCTGGACGTCCTCGGTGAAGGTGGCCGACATCAGGAACGACTGGTAGATCTTCGGCAGGTGGCTGTTCAAACACAAGGAGCAGATCGGTGGATAGTTCAACGAGCTTCTTTTCCGGTGACTCCTGAATCAATCCAGTGTAATTCCCGGTTTGCCACCAGAGAAGCTTCTGTCTTGGGCCAGAATTTTTTCCACGGGCCAGACTCAGAACCTTTCTCTGGAGTTGAACTGGTTCTCACCACAGCAGGTTCTTCAGGTCGGCCTCAAAGCCGAAAGAGAAGAGCAGGTCGGCCTCGTCCACCACCAACATCTCCAGCGACGAGTGCAGGACCAGGTTCTGGGCGTTGAGGTGGGCCAGGACACGGGACGGCGTCCCCACGACCACGTCGGGCTTCTCCATCAAGATGGGCCTGCGGGACGGGGAGCACACCTTCATCACCATCGTAGTGTTCACGACAGGAAGCTGTCAGGGCACAGGGCACTGCACTGACCTCTGAGCAGACACGTCCGCCTTCCAGGATATATCGGCAACGCGAACGTCCCGCGAGCAGTAGGCAGCCAGCTGCCGCATCATGGCCTGGACCTGCTGACCCAGCTCCTTGGTAGGAACCAGGACGAGAGCTCTGACGGCCTGCTCACGCACCGTCTGAGGAGGAGGAGCGACACAGTTCATACCCGGCTTCCGTTGCCTCAACTGCCATCGAAACATTCATGAACCTAGACCTTTTATGGCATACAGTGTTCTGGAAACACAAACACCGAGCATGACTGAATGAACATGTTTACACCTGATATTTAAAGAGCAACAGGTTCACTCCTGGAATTAGCTTCTTTTCCTCTGAGCTGCTCCCTTCAGGGGTCACCGCTACTGCAACTACCTTCCTGTCCTCTTCCCTCGGTTCATAAGTCTCCTCTCTAGTCTTCCTCTAGGCCTCCTCTCTGGCAGTTCCAAACTCAGCATCCTTCGACCCAGATCTTGACTCTCCCTTCCCGGTCCCTGTCCAAAGAGTCTCAGTTCGGCTTCTGTTCTGTTCTCCAGAACATGGAACATACGCTGTCCCTCTGGATGGACTCCTTCCTGAGCCTATCCACCCGCCTCACTCCCAAAGAGAACCTCAACATCTTCATCTCTGCTACCTCCAGCTCTGCTTCCAGGCTTCTCTTCAATACCACTGTCTCCAAACCATACACCATCGCTGGTCTCACCGCTGTCTTGTGCACGTGTCTTTGACTTCTGGCTGATGTTCTGATTGCACTGATATATGCGTGTATATTTCTATCTATCTATCTGTCCTGTTCTGTCTTGTTTTTTCTCTCATGTTGCTGCTGCAACACCCGAATTTCCCCTATGGGGATCAATAAAGCATTATCTTATCTTGTGTTCTTCTATCACAAAGAACCCCTGAAACTTTTCTCCACCCATTCCAACCTGCTTGAACCCATTTCTTCACCTCTTCTCCACACTCTCTGTTGCTCTGGACTGCTGTACCAAAGTACTTGAAATCCTCCACCTTCTTGATCTCCACTCTCTGCAGCCTCACCGTTCCACCGGGTTCCTCTCATTCACACACATATATTCTGTCTTGCTGCGACTAACCTTCATTCCTTTCCAGAGCAAACCTCCACCTCTCTAGAAGTTCCTCCACCTGTTCCCTGCTCTCACTACAGATCACAATGTCATCTGCAAACATCATGGTCCATGGAGATTGCTGTCTAACCTCATCTGTCAGCCTGTCCATCACCACTGCAAACAGGAAGGGGCTCAGAGCTGAGACCCTGAAGTAGTCCCACCACCACCTTGAACTTCTGTCACACCTGCAGCACACCTCACCACTGTCTCACAGTGAGCATACATGTCATGCACCAGTTTAGCATGCTTCTCTGCCACTCATACAGTAACACAGTTCTTCTCCAGGGGTCCTGTTGGATGCTTTTACTAGATCAACAGAGGTACAGTGCAGTGCCCTCTGACCATCTCGGTGCTTCTCTACCAGCATTCTTAAAGCAAATATTGCATCTGTAGTACTCTATCTAACCATGAGATGATACTGCTGCTCACAAATGCCGAGTTCTACTCTCAGTCTAGTTCCCACTGCTTCATTGCATGGCTCAACTTCTTTCCACTACAGTTACCACTGCTCTGCACAGCTCCCCTGCTCTTGAAAATGGGCACCAGCACACTTCTCCATTCCTTAGACATCCTATTGCTCTCTCAGAGCTCATGGAACGATCTACTCAGAAACTCTACTATTGGCTACTTCCATACCTCCACAGGTATATCTTCAGGACCAACTGTCTCTACACGCTTCATCCTCTTCAGCGACCTCCTTGATTCACCCGTTCTAATCTCTGCTACATTGAAGTCTAAAATTGTCACCTCTTCTGCTTCTGTTGGCTTGTTTTCATACCCTGGGACCTTCTGTCACCCTGTTCACATCTTCTACCCACCAGTGAACAGCATCATTACAGGTAGTATGTTTTAATTAGTATCTTTGAAAGTGCAGCTTAGAGCATCAAGTACATTTTAAATATCTTCTTTTCCTTTGGGCTTTTCCCTTCAGGGGTCGTCACAACGAATCAACCTCCTCCATCTAACCCTGTTCTCTGGATCCTCCTCTCTCACACCAACTACCTTCATATCTTCTCTCAATACGTCCATAAACCTTCTCTTCGGTCTTCCTCTAGACCTCCTGCCTGGCATCTCCCATTCCAGCCTCCATCTACCAATGTAGTCCCTATCCCTCCTCTGTCCATGACCCAACCATCTCAGTCTGGCTTCTCTGACCTTCTCTCCAAAACATCTAACATGAGCTGTCCCCCTGATGGACTCATTCCTGATCCTCTCCATCCTGGTCACTCCTAAAGAGAACCTCAACATCTTCACCTCTGGGCATTTTAAATATTATATTCTCTTTAATTCTCCTCAACAGGCAAAGGAAGATCTGGATCCTCTAAAATCCGCCGTGACATCACGCAAAGTCGGCGTCTCTCACCTGTTTGGAGTCCAGGATGCGCTGGATGACGGGGACGGCGTAGGCAGCCGTCTTCCCCGACCCGGTCCGGGCGCGAGCCAGGAGGTCTTTGCCCTCCAGGGCCAGGGGGATGGCCTTCTCCTGAATGAGGGTTGGCTGTGACCAGCCCAGGTCTGACACCGCCTGCGGAGGGTACCCAGACAGGAAGCGGCTTAGCGAAGATAATGTTTTGCAAGCTTCTTGCCAGAAATATGCAAAGCAGAGCCCCATTTTGAAGAACTAGAATGGCCTCTGGTCAGCAGCTTTCATGCGATAAAAACTGACAGAACCGGCAAAGATATGACGAGACGAAGAGGCCCGAGCCCTTCTGGTCTGCTACGTCGCGGTGTGATTTCCAGGGCTCGCAGAGGTACATCAACATTTTCTCCAAAATAAGTATGAAGTTGGCTAATGGCGGTCTTCGTCGCACGGAGAAACACTTAATCCCTTTGGACAATCCGTGGTTGTTATGACGCGCGCCATGCAGAACCCGAACGCAGAGCCAGCTTCCGACTCCACGTTGTCGGTGTCGTCTTCTTCGCGGAGGTTTGTTTCGGTAACTCCCGAATGCCGGCCTTCGTCCGAGGCTTTTCACGGTTGTAGGCTAACAACTGAACACTGGGCGGAAATTTAAGTAGTTCAGATGGAGATTTACTGGCGTCGCAGCGGGTTGTTAGGTATAAGGTGGTAATCTTTTTTTTTTTTACATCACTCTTTTCCTAGTCCTGGGCTATCAAACCTCTTCACATTATTGCAAGTCTTCCAGGCTTTGCGGTTGATGTAACACAATCAACCAATAGATGAGCACCGACAACATCGGAAACAGGAAACCCGGTAGACAATCAACAGAGTAGTCTTGGCGCCAGAGACGCTATTTGTTGGCGGTACAGATGAACAGGATGTGAATCAGTACAAGGCGCCCGGAGAGAAGAGCAGGCAGCAGAGTGATATGTACGACGTCAACTCTCCAACGACCGAGCGGAGAAGGAAAAGCAGTGGACTGAAGTAGCAGAGGCTCTGCAAATACCCACTGAAAACATTGCATGGTGGAGAAAAAAAGCTGCTGAGAGCATTTAGCTTTGTAATCTTGTGAATCCTGACCCTGTGAGATTCACAGTCCTGGCCTGCGATCACGCTGAGACTGAACTCTAAAAATTGGTCTTCTGATGTCAGCAGGCGTGAGGAGTGTTTTCTCCAAATCTACAATAGTATGTATTCAAAGTGTTTTTCAAACGGGGTCAAACTGGGGGGATATTTCTGCATCCTGCGTTTGTGGACGAAGAACTCGGCCAAACCTAAAATAACATTGGCACAGAGTTCATCTCTTTCTTTCCCTAAAAGTAAACCAGGTGTCGTGTCGTCTCTTGGGAGAAACCGGTGAGGATGGAAACTTTTCTTCCATCCATTTTTGAGTTTTAGCCCAAAAACTGAGGACTTTTTTGCATGAGAAAAATCTACGGTCCGTAGTTTCAGTTTGGCCTTTCATAAATAAATAAACGTTATCTTCAATATTAAAGAGTAACCTTAATAATTCCTTAGATGGGTGGATGTCAGTCAGCATTTTATAGTCTTTCTTTTGCTTTAGGGGGTTTAGGTAGAGCGAGATACAGTCCTCAATTAGGCCATCGATTTCCTATCCAATTTAATCAAAATGCCATTTTTATTTTGACGTCCAGGCAATAGGTTCTCTGCTGAACACGTCCTAATAGAAGAGTTGCTGTTTTCTGTGGCGGATTGCAGTTCCCTGGAGCGACAGTGAGGGTAATGCTGGTCGTGTGGATTGATGTAACATTACGTTCCTGACAAGAAATAGAAACTGTGAGGGGCAGTGCTTTACGTAACCTCATGGACTCAAATATGGGAAGGTTAAAGCTGTGTTTAGTACAGAACTGTTGAGTCTAAAAGACGACCATTATCATCCATCAAGTGACTTATTGACCGTGCATCTTTGTCAAAGCTTTGCCTGTGACACTGACTTGTTGCGATGCAACACGTATCTATTATTCCGTATCATTGCACGGCGTGGTGAAAAGCTGTGTACATGTGTCAGATTCCATTTGTTGATGGAACTCTGATAATTTCACAGGAATCTGGTGGAAATCAAACTCAGAAGGAGGAAGAAGATTGAGGCCGTCGGCTGTGTTGATGGAGAAGTAGGAATAAGATACCAAAAAGAAGTACGAAGCTCGATGTCCCAATCAGGCGGTCGAAATCGATGACTTTCATTCGTCCCTGACTCGCTTCTCTCACCGTACGAGCTTCGGCGTCTCCTGAACTTCTGAAACGCTACTTTTCCCGGCATGTGGGGCGGGTTCTTACCTTTAAAACACGGTCGTCGAGGCCCATCTCATGGAAGTGCAGCCTGTCGGCGGCCATGTTTCCAACTCACTGTGGGCACGCGTGTGCGTCGCGTGCTTTGTGCGTCACGGTTACGTCGCGACTTCCGGTGTTGCGCCACGACTTCCGGTCTTTCCGGTAAACGTTCAACGGAAAAAACATGAATTTTGTTCATTTTCATGAATGAATTTTAAAAGTTTGATTAGTTGTGTGACCGTCCACTATGAGTGCGAGGGAGGAAGATTACAATCGCAAAATTAAATTGAGTTTCAGGGGAAATTTTACAAATGAACTGCAGTAACACGTTCTGAGTGTAAACATGATAATTATTGTCATGATAATAATTGTATTACTTACATTATTTCCCTTTTATTTTATGATCTGATTCTGAATGATGTTTTATTTTGGAAAATGAGCTGATTCTCAAAAAGTTCCAGATGCTTTGCCTTGGTCACATGTCTTACCTTTCAGTCGCTAACACATAGCACATTACCGCTAAATTCAATCCCCAAAGCTAGCAAAATGGAATAAAAAAACTAGCTTCTTTGTGAAGTTTCTTTGCGCAGCGTAAAAGAGCCGGTGAGGAGACGAGGAGGCGTTCAAAGGAAAGCTGCACTTAACAGCCAATAGCAGGAGTCCCACTTGAAACATGGATTTGTGACAGCAGGTTGCCCGCACGCGTTTAGCCCGCTCTGCACGAGATGTGGCAACCGGCTGTCCGATGAGGCAATGAAGCCTTCAAAACTGCTTGGCCACTTGGAGACCAAGCATTCTGCGATGTCACCAGGACGCTGCTCATAAAGTCACACACACACTGGATTCACCTTCAATGTTAGATTTAATAAAATAACGTTTTTTCGTATAATTTGATTTTGTTGTATTTTTCCGCCACGCCTTAATGGCCGGGCCGTGAAAATATTGTCTGACTTCAAACCGGTCCGTGGCCCAAAAAAGGTGGGGGCCTCTGGAATAGAACGCAAATTGTGGATTAAATTGTACTAAAGTTGTCTTCTCCTTCTCGTTTCACCTGCAACGAATCATCTGACTCCATCTAACCCTCTTCTCTGCATCCTCTCCTCTCTCACCTTGCATTCGAGTGAAGTCTTCTTCTTCTTCTTCACCTTTGGTCTTTTTCTTCAGGGTCTCCACAGCCAACCCACCTTCTCCATCCAACCCTGTTCTCTGGATCCTCCTCTCTTCATGCCCTCTCTCACTACCTCCATACATCTTCTCTCTGGTCTTCATCTAGACCTCCAATTCCAATATCTTCACTCTCCCTCCTCTGTCCATGACCCAACCATCTCTGAGCTTCTCTCCAAAACATCTACCATGTCCTTCCTGATCCTCTCCATCCTGGTCACTCCCAAAGAGAAGCTCCACATCTTCATGTCTGCCACCTCCAGCTCTGCCTCCTGTCTTTTCTCCAAACCGTCCATCATCTCTGCTCTCACCACTGTCTCCTCCACCTTTCCTTTCCTTCTGGCTGATGTTCTTCTATCTCATAGAACCCCTGACACTTTTCTCCATCCATTCCAACCTGCTTGAACCCGTTTCTTCACCTCTTCTCCACACTCTCCGTTCCTCTGGACTGTTGACCCTAAATACCTGAAATCTTCCAACTTCTTGATCTCCACTCCCTGTAGCCTCACGGTTCCTCCCAGGTTCCTCTCATTCACACACATATATTCTGTCTTGCTGCGACTAACCTTCATTCCTCTCCTTTCTAGAGCAAACCTCCACCTCTCAAGATGTTCCTCCTCCTGTTCCCTGCTCTCACCACAGATCACAATATCATCTGCAAACATCATGGTCCATGGAGATTCCTGTCTAACCTCATCTGTCAGCCTGTCCATCACCACTGCAAACAGGAAGGGGCTCAGAGCTTCTCCCTGATGAAGTCCCACCTCCACCTTGAACTTCTCTGTTACACCTACAGCACACTTCTCCACTGTCTGTCTTGCATACATGTCCTCTCGCATTATAGTGAAGTATCATTATGTTCATTTTCGTATAATACATTGTATATGGTGGGCTTGGGGAGTGAGGAGGATGGAGAGGATCAGCAACATGTCCATCAGAGGGACAGCACATGTTGGACGTTCTGGAGGTAAAGTCAGACTAAAATGGTTTGGATATGGACAGAAGAGGGACATTGAAGATCCGGGAAGAAGGATGCTGAGATAGGAGGTCTCAGGAAAGACAGGAGGAGAGAATTAATGGATTGAGGGGAAAAGGACAGGAAGTGAGTTGGTGTGAGAGAAGAAGATGCAGAGAAAGGGGTTAAATGGAGGACCCTGAAAGGCAGCAGCTGACACGTAAAGAGGAAGACACTGTGTATTACATGCTATATATAATCCAAAGTTTATATTTTGAATTATTGAAGGCAGTTTGTCGGTAACCTCCAACTGACTTTGACAGCCAGTTTTCACATTGAATCAGAAATACTTTCTTGACCCCAGAGGAAATTACATGACCCCAGGTGCTCCATGAAGAATGACATAAAAATAAATAAAATAAGATGAGACAGAAATAAATAAATACATTTGATGACAAAAAAAGGGGTGTCACGGTTTAAGACAAATAAGTGACACACGGCAAAATACAACCAGAAGGACGGTGATGGTCGGTGAGATGAGATGACATTGATCCATCTTGGGAAATCTTTAAAATCAATTCAGTTATTAAGTTGTCAAAAACACACATGTAAATTCTGGTGTCTATTTATGGTTAAATTTTTTTGACCCTAAACAATAAAAGAATCTTTCATTTTTTCTCCACCTGCCATTTCAATATGAAGCGCTAGGGGGCGCAATGGACACTGAGCCACCTTTTGCCTGCCGCCATCGCTGACACACGAAGAGGAAGCTCCTTCCGGTCTGTGGAAAACACATGGGAACATAACGTTTAAAAGTAAGGCTAATTATTCTTTGTATGTTGCGAAAGACAACGATTACAAAAGAGTGAAAATATCACATGCAATCAACGGTCGTCATTATGTTAGGAATTCAGAAACTTTGTTTTTTTTTCTTATTTTAAAACCGATGTTCTCAGTCGAAGTTAACATGCTAACAGGCTAACGCGGCTCAGTGTAAATTGTAAACAAACAATCAGTTGCTCTGAGTTGGAATTAATACATTTTATGAACATTAATATTCATTGAAGACACGACATCCGTCTCTGAGTTTTCCTCCCACGAAACAAGTGAAGTTGTTTGTAAAATAATTTCATTTTATGAGCAGAATTAACAAATAGCTAGCTAATGTTCAGGGAACTCCCTGCTAATTTTCTTTGTAACTCAAAAATATTTCTGCTAACATTCATTTATTTTCCACTGATAAACGTCAATTGCTAACTTGCAGGTACATGGAAACATTCCCTCCAATTTCCAAATTGATTTCCCGTTCACTTTAAAATCCCTTACTGAATTTGGATGTAATTCTTAATCAGTTTATTTGCATATTTTCATTGAATCTCCCTTTTCTTGAGGAAATATAGATATTAAATGTCAGAATTAAAGTCCGCTCCGGGTCGGGGAAGAGTTCCTGCCCCAAGTGGAGGAGTTCAAATATCCTCGGGGTCTTGTTCACGAGTGAGGGAAGGATGGAGCGGGAGATGGCCAGGTGGATCTGTGCAGCGTCTGCAGTGATGTGGACTCTGTACCGGTCTGTCCTGGTGAAGAAGGCGCTGAGCCGGAAGGTGAAGCTCTCAATTTACCGTGGATCTACGTTCCTCCCCTCACCTTTGGTCACGAGCCGTGGATAGTGTCCACGAAATCAAGATTGCGGATGCAAACGACTGAAATGATTTCTCCACAGGGTGGCCGGACTCTCCCTTAGAGATAGGGGGAGAAGTTCGGCCACCCGGGAGGAACTCGGAGTAGAGCCGCTGCTCCTCTGCATAGAGAGGAGTCAGATGATTTGGCTCGGGCATCTGGTCAGGATGCCTCCTGGACGCGTCCATCTGGTAGGATGCCACGGGGAAGATCCAGGACACGCTGGAGAGACTATGTCTCTAAGAGTGCCTTGGGGTCCCCCAGAAGAGCTGGACCATGTGGCTGGAGAGAGGGAAGTCTGGGCCTCCCTGCTCCGGCCACTGCTTCCAGATAAGCGGTGGAAGATGGATGGACGGATGAAAGTACATCGAATACTGCGAGGAATTATATGGAAAAGAAGAATTACGGGCAGTTGGAGGAGGGCCAACACACCAAAATCACCTGAGATGAATAACTATATTTTGCATTCCTCACTCCCAATTTGCGGGAAAAGTAACTGTATGTCTTTTCCGTATAATTCTGAAACTGATATTTTAGGGTTTTTGGGGCTGATTGTTTGAAGTTTTACGAGAAAAGCTTATTTTCTTTTAGGTAAAGGGTGCGGCCATGACGAGGTGGGCGAGAGCCAATAACGTCCACAAGCACAAGCCGGCAGATGCCACGCCGTGGAGTCAGCTCCGAGGAGGGGGAGGAAGACGAGGAGGAGGAGGAGTGAGGTCCCCGGGGGGGTCGGGGGTGAAGAAGCCCAACCGCAAGAAGAAGGAATACAACAACGAGGACGTGAACGGCTTTGTGGAGTTCCTGCGGCAGAGTGGCGGAGGGGCGGTGGCGAGGGGAGGGGCCGGGCGCCAGAGGCAGGAGGCGGAGCTTCAGGAGCTGATGGGGGAGGTGGAGGTGGCCCTGAAGAAGGACCAGAGGCGAGAAGACAGGAGGGTCAAGAGGCAGAAGGACAAGAAGAACAAGATGGTGGGCAAAGCACGTGGAGATGAAGAACTGTCATGTCAAGATACTTGTGTGTGTTCGATAAATGCTTTTTAAAGGTCAAAGGTCACCCCCCCCCCCCCCCCCCCACCCCCCCCCCGCCCCCCCCCCCCCCCCCCCCCCCGCCTC